>VOPJ01006004.1:62945-90389 GCA_014673585.1 Semibalanus balanoides
AAACCAATGAACAAGCACCCGTTTACGAATGACCACTAGGGCAAATCAAATGGTTGAGTAAACCTAACTAACCCGTGACAAGACAAATTTAGTAGTAATCCGAGCCATACAATGCCTATACTAGGTACGCACAAAGGCATTATTTGGCTGTTACAAAAGCTCTACTAACCTGGAATAAAGATTCCACTAACCTGAAACAATGCTCCCACTAACCTGTAACAAAGCTCCCGTGCTAACCCATTGCAAAGCTCTTTCGCTCCGAATCGTCGTTCCTTTCCCTCCAAAATATCCCAAAACATAGGTATTTTATAAGGAATATATTTTCAGAACCACAACGTTAGAGTCGCCAGTTCACCAGTCACCAGCTCACCTCTCCGGGCCACATCCCGGTCGACACCACACCGCCACGAACACTCACGATCATAGTCGGCCACAGACTGCAGCGATTGAAGATAGTTGTGGCTGTCACAGGCACTGGGAAACCCTATCGCACACCTCTGACCGCGACGTTCATCCACCACCTTGATTCACACCACGGTCGATATACTTGCTTTCACTTGCTTGCTTGCTTTGCACTTGCTTTCAAATCACATCCAACCTCAACTTGGCTATATTAACGGTGGGCACATTAATATGATGAAAACCGTCGCAAGATTTACAGCTACTCATCACATAACTGCTTGATCTAAGATAATCTCCGCCGAATTCAAATCCCGTTACTCTTCTTCAGCGAAAACACAAGTATAGGAAGGGCTGATAGAGACTGCTCAGTCGTGTGGTCATTGCACCGCTGGTTCGGAACACACTCTCACGCAGGGGCATGCAGCCGGGAGGGACAATATCGGCGTGTCGCAGGTCTGGCACACACTGGCCACACTGGCCTTCACGCCGATCAGCGCGCGCCGCTGCACGCGCTGCGCTTCCGATGGACGCTAGTTAACAAATTCGTGACCAAGAGGTAGATGAATAATGCATTTGTGTATCGACGGAAAAGATAAAGCCATGCAAAAGCATCTCGGTACAACTCACGGGACGGTTCTTCCATTGAGTCAGAGAGGCAGATGCTCACCTAAAAATACGCCAAACAGAGGGTTGTAAGAATAATGCCATATCTTCCTAATTGTATAATAGTATTAGAAGGCATATAAGGAAATACATATTTCATAGACAAAACATTTTTCTAAAGAGCTAAAACGCGTCTTATTGTCATGTTATTACAATATTTGCGTTGGTTTTGTTAGGCTCAAATCAGCCTAGCCTATGACACAGTTAGCATTGTGAAAAGTTGGCCCACAGCCCAAACGCTGTGTTCCCGCCCAGATCTCTTTGGCGGCCTCTCAACGAAGATGAGTTTTCGCTGGCGCTTCTGTTTCCGGAGAAATTCGATGCGGCGTCAACACGGCAGCAGAAGGACCTTTGTGACAGGCGCCGAGATTTAAATTACAATGTTTTGGGTTATTTTGAATATGGAATCATTTTATAATGGTTTAATAACTTTTTACACCTCCTTTTAAAGTAATAGTTACATAATGCTGCAAGGAGGTGGGCGGGCCGTTCAGATCACTTAGATTACAACTAATAGGACATTATATTTCTATGCATTTTTCTTAGCCGTGTTCCTTGCATATATACCAAATTATTTTATGTGAAAGTTCTAAGTCCTATTCTTAAATACGACCGCACAATTTTTGTCAACTGACAGAATGCAGAATCAGGAGCCATACGTTCCGCACACTCTGCGTAATCATATTTGTCTATTTTAAATTAAATTCCAATGTGATGATAGCATATACACAGGCTGCATGTAGCGGTGAAGTAGACTCGTGGGTGATCTGCATGTATTTTATAAACCTATACCGCAAAAAACACAAAACAACCCCCCTCCTCCTCTCATTCCTGACTGCCCACCTACGTTGAACCCTGGCGCCGCCACTGGGTTCGGAACACACTTCTTCACGCATTACAGGGGCATGCAGCCGGGAGGGACAATTCGGGTGTCGCAGGTCTGGCACACACTTGGCCACACTGGCCTTCCGCCGATTCAGCGCGCGCCGCTGCACGCGCTGCGCTTTTCCTCGATGGACGCTAGTTAACAAATTTCGTGACCAAGGGTAGCATGAATAATGCATTTTGTATCGACGAAGACTAAAGCCATGCAAAAGCATTCCGGTACAAACTCACAGTGGCGTTCTTCCATTGAGTCAGATGAGGCAGTGCCTCACCTAAAATAGCCAAACAGGTGAAGAATAATCCTATCTTTCCTAATTGTATAATAGTATTAGAAGGCATATAAGGAAATACATATTTCATAGACAAAACATTTTTTAAAGAGCTTTAAAACGCGGCTTGATTGTCAATGGTTATTATCACATCATTTGCGTTAGGTTTTGTTAGCTCAAATCAGCCTGCTATTGACAATCAGCATTGCTGGAAAAAGTTGGGCCTCACAGCCCAAACGCTTTGTCCTTGCCCAGACTCTTTGCGCGGCAACTCAGCGAAGGCATGAGTTTTCGCTGGGCGCTTCTGTTCCGGAGAAATCCGATGCGGCGTCAAACGGCAAGCAGAAGGATCTTCTGTCGAAGGCGCCGAGATCTTTAAATTACAATGTTTTGGGTTATTTATGAATATGGAATCATTGTATAATGGTTTATTAACTATTTACACCTCTTTTAAAAGTAATATTACCATAACTGCTTGACAAGGAGGTGGCGGGCCGTTCAGATCACTTAGATTACAACTAATAGACATTATATTTTTCTATGCATCTTTTTCTTAGGCCGTGTTCCTTGCAATTTTATACCAAAATTATTTTATGTGAAAGTTCTAAGTCCTATTCTTAAATACGACCTTCACAATTTTTGTCAACTGACAGAATGCTAGAATCAGGAGGCCATACGTTCGTCACACTCATGCGTAATCATATTTGTCTATGTTAAATAAATCTCCAACTGAGATGATAGCATATACCAAAAAGGCCAATGTAGCGGCATGAGTAGTCAGCCGTAGTGTCTGCATGTCATTTATAAACCTATACCGCAAAACAGCAAAAACAACCCCCCTCCTCTCTCTCTCCTTGGACTGCCTCACCTACGTTTAGACCCCTGCGCCGCCACTGGTTCGTATTAACACACTCTCACGCAGGGCATGCAGCCTAGCGGAGGGACAATATCGGCGTGTCCGCAGGTCTGGGTCACACACTGGCCACCACTGGCTCTTTCACGCCCGATCAGCGCGCGCCGCCGCACGCGCTGCGCTTCGATGGCGCTAGTTAACAAATTCGTGACCAAGTAGGTATGAATAATGCATTTGTGTAATCGACGAAAGACTTAAAGCCAATTGCAAAAGCATCTCAGGTACAAAACTCTTCCTTAGTATGATGAAAACGCGACGGAACTAGCCCATACCCAAAGCATAAAACAAATGCAGTTAGTAATGAACTGGCGCAAAACAACTTTGGCCATTGATTTGCATAGTATTGGGCCTAGTTATAGTTAGTTTGATAGTTATTAAGTTAAAAACAAGGAAAACATGTGAAATACATTTTTCTCAGTGTTGGCCATTTCAACTCCGTTGCAACAGTGACATGCGGCAGCGCAACACCAGACATGATGGTTTGCTGGGCATGTGCCTAGATTCAAAAAGTGAGGCTGGCAAGCGACGCTTCTCGTTCAAGGGCGCCCACACTGACAACCAAACTGTCCATAATCTGGACATCACTGAGCCCGCAGCGTTCTTTCGCGCACTTTAAAACAGACGGATGCTGAGGCTCTCGCATCCGACATATGAGCCGTTCGCTGGGTGTGACCGATGTAATTGTGGAACCACCGTAGTCGCTCACCAACTTGCCAATGTCTGCTGGCAAAATATTTGCAATGCTTGCGATTGACATGTATATGTCCGTGTATGTTGATTTGTGTGACATGTGTGTGTGTGTGTGTGTGTGTTGATGATGCTACTGGGTGTGTGTTGTGGTTGTGTGTAGGTGTGTGTGTGTGTCATGTGTGTGTGTGTGTGTGTGATTGATGTTGTGTGTGAATAGTGTGTGTGTGTGTCTGCTTGCCTTTTACCCTCGCGTTGTCTTCTGTTTAACTCTGACTCGCGATTGTCCATAGTTTGGCTTGAACTCAGTGGAGCTTAATAGCCACTCCTGCAGTGGACGCTCTTAAATACAATACAATACAATACAATACAATACGATTATTCATGGCTCCGAGTGGAAGATAAGGATATCATTTTCCAAGCGTGTGACTGAAAAACCGAGCGACGAAGGAACGAGGTTTGTCAGGAACACTCGTGGAAAATATTTTCCTTCTTCCACGAGGGAGACATGAAGAATGATATATAAGTAGGAGTAGAGTTTGATTCAGTCCAGTTCAGTTCAGAACTGATTTTTCGTCGAAACTCACGTGATCTTATCTTGCATCTCAGAGGGATGCAATGCATAGATAACACATTATTAAACTCTTTATCGTTGAGCGAGCATTAAACCTTTTTATCTTTGCATCTCAGCCGGAGTGCAAAGATAAACATATTCCTGCAATGCAGACTCAATGGAAAATCAACCTCTGCTAGAAAGATATTCACCGCCAGAGAGTGCATCAACCCTCATCTCGCTTAGTGCAAGGTCCTCTGACTTGATATTTATTTAGGTAATTAGGAAATGTTATATGACTCCGTCCGTAATTTGGTCCGTCCGAGAAATCGTTCGCTTCACGAGAGGCCTGTAAGTTGTAAGTTGTAAGCCTGTAAGTTGTTCGTGAATTCTGATAGTATACTGTGCCGCAGTGATCAGCTGTACAGCGGTACAGCCTACCTCTTCAGAACCGCTGCTGAGATTCACACTCAAAGACGCGCTGAATTGAAGCACGATCTTACGATCCAAGAAATGAAATACGAATCCAACATCAGTGATCAGCAATACTTCCGGCGGCGACTAAGAAGAATAGGAAGTGTCACGTGATTCGGAAGCATCCTAAGACACGTGATTCGGAAACATTCGTGATCCATCCTGACTCCCTGAGACGAACACCTCATTCGATGTGAATGTGCCTTAGACATGAGACAATAATAACAAAATATCCAACTTTCATTCGCAAGACGTTTCAACCCGCAGTTGGCTGGGCGGGAGGGGGAGCGAAAAAGGACCCCCACCCCCTCAGGGATTTTCAAAAAAGCACTATCGAACGAACGAACGAACAACACTATCAACGTAAAACTTCAGGTACCTTCTCCTACATTGATTTGGAGTCTTCTGTGAAAAAAATCGTTGACATATTAGGAGTTACATCAAGTTTAGTGACGTCACTACGTAACACTAACGCGAAAATCAGCTGAAATCTAACAGGTCGTACAAAGACCATTCATAAAAAGCCAAATGCAATTAAAAGCATTAAAAGATAGAAAATGACAAGGGATAGAAAATGGCTATCTCGATTTTTGACAATTTTGTCTTTTGCCCCCCCCCCAAAAAAAAAACAGCATTGTTTAATATGTCAAAAACCAGAATATATTATGAGAACCACACATGTAAAATATCCAAATCAAATTTTAAAGAAATATCTTTATTTTTGAATAGCTGATGGCTCCCTAGTTTTGAGTACCTATCTCATATGATGTCATTTTTGAAAGTACGTTTTTTGACTTGTATTGACCAGATACAAAATGAAACCACTGTAAATGCCACCACTGTATGTCTGAGACAAACTAGTTTGCAAACATGCCTTATTTATTTAGATTCATTCAATAGAAAATACCGTTTATGACCTGATCTTGACCTTGTATGTGGCCAGGTGTGCAAATGGCTGTTACTGTCGAATTATACGTGTACAATAACAAATAAAGCATGTGACGCATGACCTCTTGCCAATAGTGACCTTGCTTGACCTTGACCTTTGCTTACGATTTTACTTTTACTTATACGGGGGGTGCATTATACCTTTGAGAGCTCTTTGTGTATTAACCCGCGCGGCGTAGGGGTCTCCAGCCGAACGCGCGGCGTAGGGGGGTAAATATTCCACGCTCCCCTCTTATTTCCGCACCCAATGACAGCATGCGAGACGAGCAAGGCGGCGATCCGAAAAGCTTCTCAATCGTTAAACGAAATCGAATTCATACCCGCACAACCTTTTCAAATTTAGGGTCAAATTCAGGTCACGGTCAGGTCATATGGATTAAGTTCAGTTAATTGAGTTATATATGTTTCATACTTTCCATTAGATCCTTTGATTTAGACTATCACCATGCCACACTAAAGCTCTCAAGGTAAGATACATCTCCTTGCATTAAAGTAAACTAGTGAAATTTGCATGCAAAGGGTCAATGCAAGGTCAGTTCCTTACAATGGTCACATGTCACGTCAAGAGGTCAATCAGAAGTCCTTGTGTTCTCCATGTCTTTAAGGGGTTTTTTGCACGTAACAAATCGATGGCAACTAACATTTTAACAATTTGACCCAATAAAAGGTCAAAATAGGTCATCTAAGGCTCAAAAGACATAAACTGACTAACTATGAATAAACATCGCAGTGTTTTTCTAAAGTCAGTTTTTGTCCTCATAAACACAAAAATGACAATTTATATATCTGCTAACAGGTAAAAAAATCCAAAAAAACGTTATTTTTGAAAAGAATGACAGTATATACTACCTCACTTATCGCTCTTGGTAGACGCAACTCTAAGTCACTGAAAAATGAAGAATTACTTTAAATTTCTGTTTTCTCTCATACCTCTCATTTTTGGGTTTACATGTTAAATGTCCTATTACAGTGCAGAATAAGAGTGCAGACCAAAAATGTTTACTTGTTCTCGTCATTGTTTATTCCTGCACTCTATGAACGCGTCTCTTTTCACTTAGGGATCAAATTTTTTGAACTACGGTATGCAGAAAATACCTTTCTGAAATTGCTGGTCATGACTGCCAGTCTTCGGTGTCAAAAAAGATTTGTGCACTCGACCCTTCGTTTCGTGCCAAATCATTCTTAACACCTCGCACTGTGCAGTCATTCCAGCATCGTTCAGAAATATTATGGGTATTTATTACTTGATTCTCTTATTAATGTATTTCTCGGTTTTTGATAATACATTGAACTGAAAAAAAAATGGGGGGCAATTTCTAAAAAAAAACAGTTTTTTAGATTTTGGGGGGGTCAAACCCAAGGAAAATTTCAATCCGTATTCGCTATTTTTGTAGAACAACTACATTTTCCTTTTCTCATGTTAGTTTTCCGTTTGTAATTTGCGCTATTAAATGGTATGTTTTTCTACGATGCATCAAACAGTTATCGTTTATTTAACCGCAAATGGATGAATGGACCGTCATCAAAACGTAATTCCATCGTCCAAAGTTTCTTTTTTTTGATGATTTAGTTTTTCCCAAGAACGTCAAATCTTATGCCGGATACAGGTACTGAAGACTTTGACGTCGTTATCTGTTACAGTTTTCAAGTTATTGCGGAAATCCGGGAGGGAGGGTAATATTTACCCCCCCCCCTACGCCGCGCAGGTTAATAGTCTCAATCTTAGGATGGAAAGTATGGTCCGAAAACTCAAATATCTCAATTTTTACCTTTGACCTGACATGTGATCTTATTTTGAAAATGTCACAAGTGATTTAGCTGCATCTCATTGAGAGTTTCCGATTGCCGCCTTGCGCGTCTCGCTGCAGTAATAGGTGCGTAAGATATCGAGGGGACGAAAAACGCCTCCCCCAGTCAATGTCGTTCGGCTGAGACCCCAGCCAATGCCGGGTTAAACGTCGTCAGTCGTCTGTTATCAATTATCTGTCGTCTACCATATCCTGTCTTCTGCGGCTAGTGATGGCCATTCTGAGTGATGAAGTTGCTACAGTAGTATGAGATAGGAGGAGAGCATGCCGTCTGCTCTGGCCCGGCTGCAGTGGGGCGCGTTGGTGAGGACCAGTAGTGCAAGATTCCTACATTTTCCCAACCATGTCCGATCCAAAGTCCGATCCAAGATGACAATGTTGACCGAAAGTGTTCAATGAGTTCAATTGTCCAAAAATAGTCAAATTTGTAAAACATATGTTATATGCCTGCTATAGCTCTTCTGCAACTGTGAAATGATAAGTACAAACTACAACTGTAAATGCTTAAGTTGTTACCTTACTGGTAGTGGTACCCTTCCATAACAGATTCTTCAAATGTTTTCAGTCTATGGCTAAGTTCTGGCTGATTATTTTGTTATTTAACTGAATGCTATTATTGTGAATTGTTAGTGATTCGTGCAGACAAGCAGCCTAACAATGTATGGCAAGGTGTACAAACCTGTAAGATAGGAAAATACGTGAATTATGATGTATACGTCTTGACCGAAAATTGTCAAAAATATCTGTGGCTGACCGACCGAATTCCAAATCGGAATCGGACTATTTGGACTTCCAAACATTAAGGCTCCGGTTTACACCACTAGTGACTAACAGCAATGGACGTGCTGGTGGGGCGTGCTGGTGGGTGCCGGCAGTGGCCGCTGTCCGCCGGCCGCCTCACATCCACACCCACACCCACACCCACACCCACACCCACACCCACACCCACACCCACACCCACACCCCACCCAACACCCAACCACACCCACACCCCACATCCCACACCCACACCCACACCCACACCCACACCCACACCCACACCCACACCCACACCCACCGAAATGTCGCCAGGCGCCTGGCCAGGCAGGCGCCAACTTCTCAGCAGCTCCATGAGGAGCGCCCGAGCTGCTCTGGAAGTTCACCGGCTCAAGTTGGTGGATCTCAATCAATGAGCGACATTGTGATGCGCTGCTGAAAAGTGGGTCAGCTACGACTCTTGGAAGCGATAACGGATGGAGACTCGCTCAAGCGAGCGGCTCAAACCGACTCTGGCCCGCCTCCGACCCACCGCACTGCACGCTGGAAACAGCAGACAAGCAATGGGAGCGTACACTGCAGGGCACTACCATCACTCAGTCCGTGATGAATGAGTCGGGGAGGATGGCAAACAGTGCTACATACCGCTACCAAGGCCCACCGCTGCGTCTCCGGCCCCAGTTCGGATGTGGCGTGTCATTAAATAGCGTCATTACAGAAACCCCATCTGATGCGGGCGGCAGGCGTAATTGGTATCATTCCCGTGGCATTATCGGGCCTGTGGGAAATCCAATGCCCTAAACGAAGCTCTTTGTCTTCACACTTTGTCTTCGGGTCTGCCGCTTGCTTCTCGAATGCGCTTGAGAACACAGCTTGGTTGCGAAAATGTATTTGTATTTTGATGGCTACCTAACCCGCACCCCGCTGGGGGGGGGGGGGTGAATCTGCCCCCTTCCGGATATTCTCAATAACTCATAAAACTGTTACATATATCGACGTGAAACTTGCCGTACCATATGCAACATCGGTTACACGTCTTCTCACAAAAAAAATCGATGAATTGATACAGTACTTTGGGAGATAAGGACGTTTAAATGACGTCGTGTCATGCCATGTTTGGTGGAAAAACTATAATTGTTTGAAAAATTGTAAAAAATTGAGCTCTAAAGAAAATTGCAACAAAAATAAAATAAACGCATAATACTTGTATGGACGATAATCAAACTAAATTTCAAAACAATTTTGTAAACCAACTTATGGCTCCAGAAGTATAAGTAACGCATTACGTCATTGTTTGAAAGTGTTATGTTTGCTTTATTGACCAGACAAGACAAATAAATGCGACTGCTGTATTTCTGTGACAAAACAGGTCTATACACAATGTGTACAATGTGTTTACAACATGACATGTGTATTACACATGCCTTATTTATTAATATTATTTAATTTTGAAATATGACCTTTTATGACCTTACCTTGACCTTTTATGGTGTCAGGTTGTGAAAAAGGCTCCTTCTATCGAATTCGACTTTTAAGACAACCCAATAAACATGTTTTGCATGGCTTGTGTAGATCTCCTGCCAACAGCGACCTTCTGTGACCTGATCGTGGCCTTGACCTTTGCTTACAATTGCATCTTTGCTTAATGCGGGAGATGCATTATACCTTTAAGAGCAATTTGTGCGATAATAATTTCAATCTTAGGCTTTTCACGGAAGTTTGGCCCAAGTACTAAAATATCTCAATTTTGAACTTTGACCTGGATCTTGACTAGACATTTGACCTTACTTCGAAACTTAAGCGTATGTTTTGGATGCGTCTCACTCTCATTGAGAACTTTCAATTGCCTTCTTGCGCGTCTCGCTGCGGTTATCGGTTCGTAAGATAACGAGGGGGCAGAATCTGCCCCCCCCCCCCAGCGGGACGCGTTTGGCTGGAGACCCAGCGGGGCACGGGTTTGCAAAGTAAAATACTATAGAGCCAAATCGTCATTCCTGTCTTCAGAATGTTGTCAGCTTTATTTGGAAACGCAAACAGTCACAGTAACTGCATGCAGTGCATTGAGTTCGCTTACTCCACCCTGCAGGCATGTGGCATGTTCGCAGCTTAGGGTCATCTCTCTCCATGTTGGTCGATATAGCCTAACCAGATAACATTCGCCAGTTAACCAACGACAGAGGCGGCGGCGCCACGCCCATTGTCACGTCTATTTTGCGCCAGACGTGACACCGAGCCGTGACGCGACCCGCCGCCGCCCGCACCAATTGCGGCGCGTCTGTGTCAATTGTGGCGCGGGACAGCCTCAATTGCCGCGCCGCGGTATAAGCCCCGGCGTATGTGAGCTCAGAGCTGGGTCGGCAGCGAGGGCTCAAGATGCGGTTTGAGCTGTGGCTGCCACGCTGGCTAAAACTACGGGGGATTTCACCGCATCATGCCAAATTTTACGAGATTGAAGCTTAAGTCGACACCAGAGTGTCGTTGTTGGAACCAGGCTTAGGGTGATTTATGACGCGTGTAGCACTGATTGTCCTGTCTGATGACCGGCGAGCCTTTCGATTCCCGGAAACTTTCAAACCCCGGTTAAATGGATCGGCCTGCAAGGCCAATATTGGCAGAGTGCACCAGAGTGCCGGCCGGACGGCCTCCTGTGAAGGGGGCCCTCGGTAGGGGGGGGGGGGCTCGGTGTGGCTGTGACGGTGATTGCCTGCTCCTCGCTGTCCACACACTGTAACTGCAGAGCCGAGGCCGCTGTGTCAGCTCACAGCCACAGGGTGATATCGTAAAACGGAAACCATCGGTGTCCCATTTGCTTTCAATCAATACTGGAGACATAATCGCTGCTGAGATGGGTATAATGCCGCTGGAAAAAGGCTTCGAAGACAGGCAATATCCGGCGTATTCTGTTCAGAATAGCATTCAGTATGCGGTGGCTTAAAGGGAGTTAAAATAAACGATAAGATAAACTGCTAGTGATCCATGAGACCAGAGCGTCCAATATGCCCAGCCACATCCGGGCTGTTGCAAATTTACAATGGTGAGTCGGTGGCTTATTTGGTTGGTTTCTGCTGATATCTTTACCAATAGTTCTTCACGTCAGATAATTAGAACTTCGTGTTGATGAAATTTTGGCTGTGGCTTACCGCACCACTTCATATACTATATGGAGTCTTTGGACGCCGTAAGTATGTACTAAGTATGTACATTGCACACACAGTCTAGACCATATGTTTTGTCCATTTCATCGACACCACCTCTGTCTCTGTCTGTCGGTGCTGCACGCAGTGGAATCCAATGCATCTACTATAGCTCTCGCCCCCGGTATCAGGGGCGAGGGCATAAATAGTTTCATTAGATTTCACTGCGTGCAGCACCGGCACAGCACCGTTGGACAATGTTGACATTTGATTAAACGAGTGGGCTCAGGCAAGGCTTTTTAAGAATACTTTCAAAGCTAGCTTCCGGCAGATGAAAACAAACATCGTCCCAGAGAACTTGAGGGTTTATTCGAATGGTGCACTAAAAGGACTGCTACTAGCCGTTTTCAAGAATGATTTATTCGCCGAACGCATCGACATTGGGTGGTGTCGATGAAGTGAACAGAACATATGGTCTAGACTGTATTCTGTACACTGTACAGTGTACAGTGTACAGTGTACAGTGTACATACATGCGTGTTCAAATGGCGCCCATGTCAAGGCATATCAGAATGAAATACTAGCCATTTTCATGTTGGATTATTTTGCGCGAAATGTTTTAAAACATTTTAAAATGTTTTAAAATGTTTTAGTAGTAGCCGTTTTCACGATGGACTAATTTGCGAGAAATGTTTTAATCCTCGTCCTACGGTCCCGTAGGGGGAGGGCTAATACCATTTTTTTCGCAAATTAGTCAATCGTGAAAACGGCTATTACTAAAACATTTTACAATATTTTAAAATGTTTGAACATTTCGCGCAAAATAATCCATCATGATATCATAATAACTTGTGGAAGCAAGTTTTTATCGGCAATAGCCCTACGGAATTTAAAAAAAGATAATCATATTGCTATGTAATTTATTAATACATGATGCTGCAGCCGCCAAAAAGCTAGTCCGCGTCGGTGAAGACAAGTGAAGAAACCTTTTTTCAAACCAGTCAAAATAAATCACATTTTTCATACATTCTAGAATGAAGCCGAACAGTCCAAACACGATTTTCTGTAAAAGGAAACGAGTAGCGAAAAGCATTGCAAGCTAAAGCATTCTCTGTCGTCCATTTTGTTATACGCCCTTTACAGACCTACAATGTACACAACATTAACAATACGAGAAAAGCTACAATTTTATTTATCAGACTGATACAATGTTTTTGCTGCTTTTTAGGACGATCTGGAACAACAAGGAAGTCAGTACAAATACGTAGTCTAGGCCGGTTCGGTCCAGTGATAGTCTGTTCAGCCACACCAAACGGACTGTTGATGCCACAGTAATGGCTGAGCCGTGAGAGCTGAAGTTTTATTAACTGGCTGCAGTTCACGGTAGTACCATCAGCCGTGAACTCATTCCAAACTTAGCGGATAAGAACTTGCAATGAATGTACAATGTACCATTAAGATCGCCAGCTGCCCTCAGAAGAATGGACGACCAGCTCATTACGGCGGCCGAAGCAGGTGACATTGAACGTCCGCACGAGAGTCGGCGAGACATTCAGAATCAATGCCGAGACCGGTCAGTCGGACTGGTAATCTCAGTGGCAATTTACCATCCCCTATCAGCGTCATTTGTCACCCGCCCACCCGGAAAGATAGCCTAAGGCGATCAGTCTGCCGAGAGACGCTTGGGAGACAGAGTAAAACCATCGCGCTAAGTGGTTCTGATCTCTGCCACTCAGCGGCCGGGCATCTGTGTGCGTGTGCGTGTGCGTGTGCGTGTGCGTGTGCGTGCGTGTGCGTGTGCGTGTGCGTGTGCGTGTGCGTGTGCGTGTACGTGTGCGTGTGCGTGTGCGTGTGCGTATACGCGTGCGTGCGTGTGCGTGTTTTTGAGTGCGCGTGTGTGTGCGTGCGCGTTCGTTCGAGCGTGCCTTCGTTCTAGCGTACG
Organism: Semibalanus balanoides; assembly: GCA_014673585.1. NCBI lineage: Eukaryota > Metazoa > Arthropoda > Thecostraca > Balanomorpha > Balanidae > Semibalanus > Semibalanus balanoides. The sequence goes on from VOPJ01006004.1 coordinate 76,380, forward strand.
TGCGTGCGAACTTCTGTTGTCCCAGTCCTCCTTAGTGCACCGCCGTAATACAGCGGCTCAGCCGCCGGCTCCCAACATCACGACACCGTGCGCCACTCTGAGACACCGTGCGCCACTCTGAGACAAACAGTGCTCAGTTTTGCCCGTGCACGCGCACCGCGCCGCTGCCGCCGCTGGCCAGTGCTCCGTTCTCACGCTCGCTGGAGGCCCGCGCTGCCGGAGGAGTGGGTGACGGGTGTATCGATTAGACGGTGATAGGTTAGCGGCATCGGCAGCGCTGTCACAGAGCTCGGTCAGCCGGCCGAGCCGAGCCTGCAGCGCTGCTGATTGGACCGGTGTCCGGAGCAGGCCGTTGAAGCCTGGGGTCGGAGCGGCCGGGCGAGTGGTGTTGTCAACCGTGGTACATCCGCTAAGGCGTAGTTGTGTATGCGTTTTGTGTTTGTGGGTTGTTGATGCATGATATTCTGACACAAACCAGTTTTAGGCAACGTATGGGGTTCGTACAATGAAGACAGTCAAACGTTATTTGCCTGATGCATGACAATGACATGAATTAGTAGTGATGTATACTCCTGGTTGTCGCTGATATTTCGAAATATTCTTCAGGATGAGCTCTGAGTTGATATACATTATGCTTCGATGCTTGGAAGGATCCGACAAAGTTGAACGACTTTGTTCAGTGTATGGTGCTGTGAAGATTGGCGATATTCAGCTCAGGGTTTCCGCTGTTATCGAAGTTTGCTCGGCTAGAACGGCACCTTTAACAGATGTATTCTCCGCTGAAAGCGCTTCCAAACTGTTTCAATTGTGTTTTGTATCACCCATAATATTATGTGTGTAATTATATATTATATATATCATAATTATCTTATATTATATATATATATATATATATATATATATATATATATATATAGGCAACATGAATTTGTAAAAGAAATACGGGCTTCCGTCCTGAAACGGAAATGCATATACAAAATACAACATATAATGATGGATTGGTGCAAAGGTGCACAACAAAAGCACCTATAACTTGGCACCTCTCCTATTCACATATCTACATGAACATCACATATTTTCTCCCCAACACCGCTGCGAGCAAATGGAGGCGCCCGTGCACTCCATCCCGCGGCCGACCAGGACCCGCCCGGACTGGCCGGAGGCGGCTCCATCCCGCGGCCGACCAGGACCCGCCGGACTTGGCCGGAGGCGGCTCCATCCGCGGCCGACGGCAGGACCCGCCGGACTGGCCGGAAGGCGCCCGTGCACACCATCCCGTCGCGACCAGGACCGCCCGGACTGGCCGGAGGCGGCTCCATCCCGCGGGCCGGACCAGGACCGCCCCGGACTGGGCGGGAGGTCGTCCATCCGCGGCGACCAGGACCCGCCCGGCCCTGGCAACGGAGGCGCCCGTGCACACACCATCCCGCGGCGACAGGAACCCGCCGGACTGGCCGGAAGCGGTCCATCCCGCGGCCGACCAGGACCCGCCCGGACTGGCCCGGAGGCGCCCGTGCACACCATCCCGCGGCCCCCCCGGAACCCCAAGGGGGACCCGCCGGACTGCCGGAGGCCGCCCGTGCACACCATCCTGCGGCCGACCAGGCACCCGCCACGGACTGGCTCGGAGGCAGCCCGTTTTGCCAACACCATCCCGCGGCCCGACCAGGACCCGCCCGGACTGCCGGCGACTGGCCCGTGCACACCATCCCGGCGGCCGACCAGGACCCGCCGGACTGGCGGAGGGCGGCTCCCATCCCGCGGCCGACCAGGACCGCGCCCCGGACTGGCCGCGAGGCGGCTCCATCCCTGCGGCCTCCCGACCAGGGACCCGCCCGGACTGGCCGGAGGCGGCTCCATCCCGCGGCCGACCAGGACCCGCCCGGACTGGCCGGAGGCGGACAGAGGCTCTACTGGAACCGTTGTCTAATAAACGACTGGAACGTTGTTGCGACCCTCCACCCCTCAGCCCCAGCGAGGCCCTTACCGAGCAGAAGAGAGCCATCGTCTGAGAGCCTCTGAGTTCTGTTTCATGTGATGTTCGTCTGTGATCTGAAGGCCGGTTCATTGAGGCCCGTTGAAGTGACATTAATGCGGCACCTATCGCCTCCCGCTCACGTTCCAATCATCGCGCAACAGCAGAAAAAAAAAACAAGCCGACCAGCGATGCTCAATACCGCCTCCGTCACGCAAGAAAAACAATTCAGCCGCCAGTTGAAAAACAAACAATGCCTCACTCAACTTGCATTGTGTGTCCTGCGAACTCGTGTCGCAAGTGAACATTTTTGAAAAGGGCATTCAGGACAACAAAGCTCGACGCGTCGCAGTGTCAGAAAATTCAGCATAAGGTTTGTAAGACATCATAATGGCTCCCGGATTTCGTATATTTACCAGCGACAGCAAAGCGTGAAGGCAGCACCGAGACATGGCATCCACGTCATTGCTGCATGTGTACTGCTATTGTTGTGGGGATGGAATCTGATTGCATCTACCAGCTTGACGAATGCAGCCCCAGCCGTTGATGAAATACAGAAACAAGGATGAGACTAATTTTCGACCATTCCTTGCTTTACGAAGCAGGATGACGATCAGCTGTATTCACTGTAGCTGCAAATGCATGTCCATTTTGCAATGCCACTCATTTGCATTGCATTTATTCATCGTATCGTCATCAGATGAACATCCACTATCAGGCGAGGTCATACGATAAAAACAACTCAATTGAAGTCGTTTACGACGCAATTCAAAGCCGTGCGTGTTCGTATGCATGTGTGGGTGCGTGAGTGTTTGCTTGTTTAAGGAAACAATCATACCACTATTTGCTCGGATCAATAATGCGAACTCTACTATAATATATTCCACGTATTTCCTACCGTCACTAATGGTGTTTGAGATACACATGTGCAAATAGCCTTAGAAAGGATGCATAGCCTTTTTCATTTATTCTCTCATCCCAAAGGAACAATTGACGCCCAATTACAGGGGCTTTCAGGGGCTTACCTTTAGATCCAAAGGTTATTTGCTCTTGAAAGATCAAAGAACAAGATCCAACTAGATCTGACGACAAAAGCTTCAATGGATCCAGGATGCGAATGTCAAACGAATTTCATCCTTGTCTTTTACAAATCCCAGATTTGCAGGATCGCATAACAAAACTGCTCAATAGATCCTGCAGGATCTATTGAGCATCTTGCGGATGCTGGGATCTTGCGGATCCATGGATCCGCAAGATCCCACAAAATATACAAGATTCAGACCTTTCATAATCGGAAGAAACAATATTTTAGGGATAAAGAAACGTCACGAGAAATGGGAAGGGCAATACAACCTCGTTTCGAATCTCTTGCATCCAAATCCCACTGTTCCATAACGAATAACTGTTCTCAGGGTCCTGGACCTCCGGCATCCCGAGGAAAATACACAAGTTGTGAGATCCAAGATCCCCAATATCCCATCTAAAGAGTGAGTCTGAGGATCTATGGTCAGTGCCCTTAGATGACCTGTGATAGGTCATCCGAGGTCATAATTTTAGTGGAAACCATAAACGTCACCTGCTATTATATATGCATTTGCTCCTGAACAACAAACACTCGGAAAGTGCTACAAGGATCGATATTACGAGAAGTAAGTTGCGCATGACATGACCTTGAAAAATAGGTCTTAAGTTACGGGTCACGAAGAGCAGAAGAAGGAAATTTTCTGAATATGCTTAAAATCGTTTACAAAAATAATGTTGAAGATGTCATCGCAATCAGTTGATAAATACGTGAGTTATTTCCCGATAAACCGAGGAGTGATATCATACCCCTCCTGCACTGGCGAGCGTCAAAACAGTTTTGTATTGTATCTGTCTCTCTTTTTGCAATTAATATTTGAAGCCGGTCAACTTAGAAAAACCTACTTCCCTGATTATCAGTATTACATCAAAGAGAATACTGTGATATAACAATGTTCCATAAACCCAATTTTGACCCACCAACTACATCTGTGTGCAATTCCGGTATGATATAAAAATCGTTAAAAAAACAAACAATGATCTAGAAAGTGATGAAACATCGCATAAATTTAGCATGCAAACTGCTCTCTGGGCCCTTTTGGTTTTCTTTCTGGATGTGTTATCTCAGTTTACTGTTATTCCGTTTTTCTTGTTTTTATATCTTTTTTTCTTCTCTTTTTTTCTTTTTTTTTTTTTTTTTTTTTTTTTTTTGTTTTTTTTCTTTTCTTTTTTTCGTTTTTTTTTTTTTTTTTGTTTCAGTACCGTGCGCTTTTCTGCCGTGCCTAGTCTAAGGTAAGGCGCTGGAGCAGTCGCTATGAATATTATCGTACTTACACTATCATGTCCCTTCTGGGTATCAAAGCACACAACCCCAGACTCAATCAACAATCAACGACACATGCCGATGCAACGCAACATTAAGTAGAGCTGTCCATGTCCTAATTGTGACTTAGACCGATTGTCCAATGCTATAAATCTAACCGCCTTATGTTGCTGGGCTAGACAAAGAAAACAAGTGATAGAGTAGTATGAGTTTATAGAACTTTTGTTCTTTCTCTCTTATAACCATTGTCTATTAGTTTGCATAGGTTCAAGACATTTCATTATGTATTGCCACAGAAGCACGAAAAGACTCACTATTGAAAGACACGCAGAAACAGACATCTCTAGATGTGCCTATAAGGACAGTGAATAGTTATTCGATATCTTCCTACTCTGCTGAGGCTAGCTTGATATCCGCTCTCTTGCCAGACTGCGAGACAGATTCACCGTCATATCAAGGTACAACAACCAGAAAAAAGGCTCCTTGAAGTTCAACGAGATCTGCAGTACCTACCAGATCGTACCTACCAGATCTAACCTCCCCTACCAGATACCTACCAGATCGTCTAACCTCCCCTCGAGAAAAGCGGCTGTAAATAAGCTGCGAGTATTTAAAATTATAATTTCATGTTATTCGAGTTGATCTCCTCGTGATATTCCGCACTTGTCACATCACGTATACATAAAGGCTTGATGCTTCAAAAAGTCACCGTATCGTTATTTCTTCTCGCCATATATGTAATTTGAATACGTTGTATCGTAGTGTAATAAATAACTAATAATTTGTAATAAATAAATATTTATCACACTATGGTTGTATTGTAGAGTAGCCAGACTGCATCTAGTTAGCATGCTATACTGGCCCACGTAATAGGCCAGCCTTGGCCAAGTAGACATTTACGGTGGTTTGTATGCGCCAGGAGTGTCGCGCCGTGATAGCGCTGGTATGTTCCCGTAACCGAGCTTCAGTCACAGACATCATTGGGACAAACGAGTAACGAACGAACAACGAACTAGTAGCGAATGAACGTTTTAATTGCCACTGGTTAGCGTAAAACTGGATTAAGTCGGTCCAAAATATGTACATATTTACTGCTTTGGAATTCGGTTTGGCAACGACCATCGTCTATCCTTGGTTCTCCTATACATAATTTCCGGATTTGTTTTTTTTTGCATTTATGACAGTTTTTAATCAAACTTGTTTTCCTTAGAAAATTAAAATTAACAAATATTTTCAAAACTGGAAGAGATGCCCAAACCGAATGTCAAAACAATATCTGTATATTTGACGGACTCATGTCCGGTCTTACGCTAGCCGGTTGCAATTTGAATTCAGGAAACCGAACTATGCCTCCGAACAGTAAATACGTCAATGCTTTTGAACATGTCGACCAGGGACTATCATGGTTGGGTGCACCCATGGGTGCCCCACGTCAATTCTTCCAAATGATCTGGGTTTTTGGGTAATGCATTTTTTTTATTTCATGGCCACTGGGGCGGGCATGGGTTATGGCAATTTTTGAATATGTCGCTAAGAGTTATTTTTTACTTAAACAACCAGATGTTAAGGCCAGGTAAAATATGTTTTTTCTTTATGAAATAGGGGACACTAAAACAATAAGACTTTGGCAATATATGACAACAATAATGTGGTAAGTAATAGGGCAGTAATATTTTTTTTCAAACATGTCTGATCTAAGGTATGATCCAGATATTATACATGTTAACTGCAAGTGTTTCGATAAGTTCAAAATCATCAAGCAGCACACAGGTGCCTAATATTATCTCTCGTTAATATTATGAAAAGTCAACATGCTAGGTATATAGTTTGCGAATTTTTTGTGAAAATAATTATCTGACCTTATCTGAATGGGCCCAATGGGCAATATGGGTATCAATATTATGATTTAAAATGGGTCTGGTCTGGTCTGGGCTTGGTGTTCTGGTTCGGCTGGGCTGGGCTTGGGGTTGGGACCCATGATAGTCTCTGATGTCGACATCGCATCATAACCCGACATTGTTATATAAATCCCTCTCATCCTACACAGCGCTACCAAATGATGCACTTACAATATGCCTCTTTTAGCACGCAGTTTTGTAGGTACGGACTATGACGAACCGAAGCGGGGTGGGGCAGACGAGCGTCATGGGCTCGGCTCATGCCTAGGAGACGGATCATATTCTTATGCGTGGCAACGGCTGCAATGAAAATAAATGGGCGTCATATTGCAGCGCGTCACGCCGTTTATCAAGTTTATCAGAGAGACAACGCTGCACCGTGGGCGAGAACAGCCTGCTAGCACGACATGGGGCGCATTTTTAATGACTATATTGTGCGGCTCAAGTTCAATGAAAAAATGTTCATAGCATGAAATTATAGCATCGATTCGCCAATCAATGTGTTTATTTGTATGCACCATGTCTTCAACAAACACTGTTGTTAAGCTGCCGATATTGCTATGGCGTGCCTCATTCTCATCGCATGGATATACGTCATACGTATGCTCATTTGAGAGACGAAGAATGTTTCGTAGAGGCTTTGTGGTATTATTTCTTGAAAGTACACATCTTCAGCAGCTCAAAACATATTTGTGTTCCATCAAATACATAAAAAACAGTGGGTAAGGTAACCTGCAACTATAATAGTCAATTGTGTTCCAAACAACCGTTCTTCAGAACACACCGAGCGCATCTCAGTGAATTTGTCAACCCTCGGAGCACGTGACAAGTCAGACGATCATCTTCCGATTGTGTGCGGCGCTCGCGGCCATTTCTCCGTGTCTGCCCGGCCTGCTCTGAGGAGGCCGGCTTATCTGCTAAGCCGCCCTGTAAATCAGCTCGGTTATCTGCTGGCAGAGTGCCATATCGGCAGGGTGATAAGGTCAGATGAAGCGGTCACCGCCGAATCCAGCCGCCATTACCGGAGGCAATACGCGGCGACAGAGCGCAGTTGGGCCGAGCGCCACCGCTCGTCAGCCGTTGTGTATGGCGGCGGTTACTCCAGCCGGCATCCGCTGCATGGCAAAGAAGCGGCGCTCTCTGTCGCTGAGCCGCTGGTCTCGGCGTTCTGTCTAGAGCCGACAGAGCCGCCACAGGGCACTCAAGGTCGTGGTCGGTCATACATACGGATACTCACCACGATATAGGACCGATGCTGGTCATGGTGCGACGAAGCATTGGCAAGGCAAACTTGCCGACTCTTCGGATATTGTCATGTATAAAAGCACCGAGTAGTTTATCCTCTGTACCAATATTAATGGTGCTGGCAATGCATTCAATTAACAAATTAATAAGGGTTATAGCGAGTGCCGTTAAATAAGAGTTTAATAGGATCAAGTGGATTAATCGGATTAAGTGGATCAAGTGGATCAATCGGATCAATCGGATCAATCGGATCAACAAGTGGAGCATACATGGCTCATGTAATCAATCTTCCTATTGGGTTTGTTTCGGCGTTCAGATATCTGAACTGCAACGACTATGCCTCACGCTGCCACCATTCCGCCTCCGCTGCTGGCTGGATCCGTCCAGCATTTCTCCCACACACGCTCCCAGGCTGGCAAATCTCAGGCTTTGCTTAAGCTCCTACTAAACGAGGTAAGTTTACACGTTTTGTGATACAGCGTCTGAGCGTATGATGGCGTTGAAGATCGTTTAACCCTATAAGTGGCAGGGATTCCGCCTACCCCTCATGTTTGTCTTGGATATCTCCGGAACGGCTGAGAGAAGGCTCATTAAATTTTGGGGCTTTTCCTAAAAATTGATTTGAACATCTGGAGTTAAAATTTTGAGTTCCTGCCTTGGACAGAGGCGGTTCCAGGGCTCAGTTTTTTTAAGGATTTGTCGGCAACATTTGTCGATAATTCGAAAATGCGATCTTCACGGCTTCTTCCGAACTGCCTCAAATATGAATGGGTTGTATTGGTTTATGTTGATTGAAATAGATTCAAATTAGTTGATGTTAATGACATCCAATATTTGTACGGCAGAGGCGGTTTCAGATACTTGAAAAGGGGAGATTTCCAAGAAGTATGAAACGCCTAGCTGACAGGCAATAAAGCTATGCAAAGTGCTTTTATAACTATGGAGATGCTAAAAATAGTTTCTCCTTCTATTATTTGCATAATTTATTACATCTTGAGTTTCAAGGGCGTGTTCAGGAACATAAAAATGGGTTTGACTAGCATGGTCCTTACGCTATGCCAGCGATTTCGGCGCAATAAACAGTTTATTGAGAATGATGTATGCCAATATGAGGCCAGGAGAGGGAATATAGACATTTTATTGCAGAGGCGCGCCCAAAAAATCGAAAAAAGAGAATACTATTTTTGCAAGGAAGCTATGATGCATGGGATTACAATGCCATAACTGATAACATACTGCAGTTTTCAGATAAAAAAAGGACCAGATGGTCCTCTTTGAAACATAATAGGATAATGGGCGAGTCCAGGTAGGATAAAAAGTGGGTAACGAATGTGAATTGAAGTTGCATGTAAAATAGTCACTGTTGACTAGTTAGTATTATAATAGCGGGAAATATTCCTATCAAAATGTCTTGCGCCTCCCCAATTTGGATTCTGGATACGCCTATGATGAATTAAAACATTCAAAATGGAACTATATATGACCAGTATCTTATTCATATTTCTTGGTAGCAGCTTGAATGCGGTTCATATTTTGTATCTTTGGCCTCCCTTTTTCGGTAACCTGGCACCGCCTATGGCAAACCTATGCTTTAAAACTGTTGTGTGTGATGTAAAAATAACGAACCTTTGCATTTATCCTAAAAAAGCCATAAAAACGCCATACAAAGGTTGAATTACGATTTACTTTACCCCCTAATTTAGTGACCTGCACACACCTATGATTTTTAAATAATAAAAAAAATCGTCATCATATATCAATATCCTACTCAATATCTTCCAATTCCTATCAGTTGCGTTAAAATCAATTGATAAACATGGTAGCTGTGTTGGATCAAACATACCTCTATTTTTGTTGTTTTTGGCCCCACGTTGTCCCCTAATATTTTTTTTTTTAAATATACATAGATCGAGTTGCGGGGAATCGAACACCGCTTGATTTTCAAAAATCGGGCGGGTAGATCTCGAGATCTCCAGGGGAGGGACGAATCTGCCCTCTGACACTAATAGGGGTATATGTATTTATTTATTTATTGACATCGTAGTAGCCGTCCTCTATACATGGCCGAAGCCAAAGAGGCTATCCTCCCTTGGCACAATGAGTCACCAACAATGATGGCGTTGACGTGGGTAAAATACAGGCATACAGTACAGTATTCTAGGGTAGCCAGGAGCCTGCCACTTATAGGTGTACATTAGCTTAACAGGGAATCATAGCCACCTTGTGAAACAGTTATGAAATTGATTGGAGGAGAATGCCTCCTGATTACGGGTCCTGGCATTCGATTTTTGCGAAAAAAGTCAGAATTTGGTTGTAATTTGAAAATAGTACGTATTGTTGACATATATGCACGTCACAACAGATATTGCGTTCACCCAAAGCCGAATTGTGACGTCAAAGGAGGCATCGAACGGCAACATAATCGCTCCTTGAATCATATATCTAAAAAACGGCGCTAAGACAACTGCGTTCGGCTGTTTCTCCGGAACTCGCCAATTAGTATTGACGCGATTACAATTGTGTTAATGTTTGCTACTGAAGGTCTGTTCTTAAGCTCGTTTATATTTTTTTTATGGAATCGATCTAACAATTGACAATTGATAATTATTAACATTCCACACCAGAGTGAATTTGTCATTGTGTGATTCTGCCATCGTGATCGAGTAGAATTTCTTAGGTAAGTACTGCGAATATGTCTTTATTGATCCAGAGAACTTTCAGCTACGGGTACGGGAAACCCACCAATCAGTTGGGCCTTTTCGAGACCTGTGTTATGCATTAGTTTATCAAATGCAATCCAATGGCAAATTACAAAAAGTATGGCAATACTGTTTTCTGGAAAACTCGGCTCTTTCTTCCATAACTCCCAAAATGCATACAATTTGTTGATACATCCGCATGAAACACGTTTACCAGCACCCACCAACAATTTGTCCTCCTGAGAGCATCTATGAGAGGTGGTATTTTTAATTGGAAATCGGTTCACAATTGACAAAGATTATTTATTTACAACATAGTATCCACACTCAGATGGTGGTCCAAACACTTGAACGTCCCCTTGTATTTTTTAGATGTTCATGCTGTCTATTGCGATAAATATTATAGTATTGGTACGGGACCCCTCAAATAGCTTGGCGCCATGACGACCTCTTTGTTCTGTATTATTTTCAAATGAAAATCCAATAAAATTCACAAAGTTTATAGGCCAATAATGTTTGTGTGTAAAAGACCGATCCTCCAGCCAAACAACACTAATAAACAGTTCTATTTGTTGATGTATCGCATGGTAACACTGACCAAGCACCCACTCAACACATTTTTTGTCATCACAAAGTATCTGATGGGTGATTACTTAAGTGGAATCTCGGTTCACATCTTAGTACAAATATATGATTTACCACTAGTCCAATAGAAGGAATTTGCCGTTGGCAATATTATGTATGAAACTATTTAGGTAGTACTACATATGCTTCAATTGCGTGGAAATATTGAGCATGCTACGTTCGGGCCGGTACACCATCATATAAGTTAGGCCTTTTTGAAGAGTTGTCCTGCATTTATTTTCAATGAAATCTCGAATGAAACTACAAAGAATAATTGACATTCATATTTCAAAATTGACACAAGTCGATACCTTTCGGTAGGCGGCGGGCGAGACGCAGGAACTGAATTACGGCGGACGGTTTCAAAGCGAAGTGCCTTTGGTAGGACAATTTCGACAGTGGCGACTACTTGATGAGCGTATTGGCGAGAATGTCACGGGATTGTGACGTGTGAAATACTGACGACATATGACAAACGGTTTTTGTCGTTGAAAACATACTCAGCATAACTAGGGTCGCTCTTGGACGGGAAAATTTCGGATTTGGGGTTTTTCAGCACACCCGACAATCTGGCTATCTCAGTTAAAAACTAATGTTAAAGGTGCTATATTCCCTTTAAAAGACTATCAAAACCACCCGCAAGGTCAATGAACCACAGTATTAACGTATTCCACTATGTAACCTTGGCAGTTACAGGGCCTGGAAGCCAAGGATGTGAGCTTTGCACTCGAAACATTCTAATGAGGTGACAGAACTTGGGCAATGTTTGAAATGTCAAACGGCCACGGTCCGCCAACAACGGGAGCTGAGTACTGCAACCACAGCTGCCACGACTTGGCCTCCTCCGTCAGAGTGACTAGTGCAGAGGAGCACCCAGAGCTGCACAGTAGCTGCACATACTGCAGTGCCAACCGGCTGAGCTGTTACCAGCGCTGGTCAGACAGGGGTTAGCTTAATTGAGTCATAGGCAGGGAGTGAGGGATCAGCTGTAGCCGCAACTGCAGTGGTATGTACACACTACACATCTCGCCGTCAGCTCGGGTGCCCCACCTACAGCTCGGTCTCCGCCAGCTGCCTGCAAGCCGAGCTCCGAAGAGCGTCTGGGGGCCGCTGGCCGACCGGCAGCTGGGAACTATGCACCCCGGGGGAAATTTCGCTCTGCCGAATTTATCGCACCCTGACGAGGGCCGACTGCTTCAAAGGTCGCCGTGAGAGACGTTCTCAGCAGGGCCGGGTCAAGGAGCGCTGCTGAAACGGGTCGACATGACTGGCGGTGACGGCTGTCGGAACAGAGCTTAGCGTGGGTGTCGGTGGTGAGTGGTGATGCACGGTGTTCACGCTGGAGGCCGCGACACGGACCGGTCACCGGAGGGAGTGTGGAAGGGATAACGAGGGCGAACGCAAGTGACAACGACCAATGTCTGTTCTTGGTAAGAGCTACAACGAACGTGGACAGCTGAGTGGAAATATAAATGTACTATTGTTCCAAAATAAGCGTCCCACTGGGTTGGTCATCAAAGCAGTTAGAGGGAATATGCCGCCTTGGGAAAAGTATGTTAAATGATGGAGATGAGTGCCACTCATCTCAGCACTCATCTCCATCATTCCAGCATACTTTTCCCAAGGTGTTATGCTCCCTTAAACTGCTGTGCCAGTCAACCCAGGGGGACGCTTATTTTGGAACCAATAGTACATGAGGATGTTTAGTTCAGCACGTCTATCCATCAACTCATTTGCCTTTGAGTAGTAAAAACTGAAGTGTCTGTGAGCTTCAAATGGGGAAGCAGTGTTGCATTATCTTGCTAACTACCACCAAACTTCTAAGTTGTAACATATTCAATTACTATCAACATATTACATAATTATGAGGGACATTTCAAGGGAAAATCTCATGTAAAAGTTGTGTAGTTAAGAAATAGATCGTCGAAACTTGTCAAATCATTTCAAAACGTTTTAAAAAGTTTCGCACAATAATCCATCGTGAAAACGGCTACTATTAGGAGAATGAGATGAGCCTTATTGTGTGTAAATTTGCATCCACTTCCACTCAGCTGTTACAGAGGAATAAGCGCCTGAAAGCATGACTACGTTCGGGTTCAGTCGCTTATATATGTAGATTTTCCCCAGTTAAAAATCGTCTTCACCTCGCGGGCGCTTTGCGACTGCTCGTCAATAAAATTACAGACTGCGGCGTGGGCTGGCAGTGGAAGCACATTGTGCGAGTGCCACGCTGTCGTCGAGTTCGTGTCCCGTGTCCCGTGTCCCGTGTCTTGTGTCCCGTGTCCCGTGTCCCGTGTCCCGTGTCCTGTGTCCCGTGAGCAATGTCCCGTGTCTCGTGTCCCGTGTCCCGTGTCCCGTGTCCGTGTCCTGTGTCCTGTGTCCTGTGTCCTGTGTCCTGTGTCCTGTGTCCCGTTCCCGTGCCCCGTGTCCGTGTACCGTGTACCGTGTTCGTATCCTGTGTCCGTGTTCCGTGTCCCGTGTCTGTGTCCCGTGTCCATGTCCCGTATCCGTGTCCCGTGTCCGTGTCCCGTGTCCGTGTCCCGTGTCCGTGTCCCGTGTCCCGTGTCCCGGTGTCCCGTGTCCCTTGTCCCGTGTCCCGTGTCGTTTCCCGTGTCCCGTGTCCCGTGTCCCGTTCATGTAATCCCGGTGAGCAATGTCGCGCGTGTCCCGTGTCCGTGTCCCGTGTCCCGTTCCTGTGGTCCTGTGTCCTGTCCTGTGTCCTGTTGTCCTGTGTCCTGTGTCCTGTGTCCTTGTCCTGTGTCCCGTGTTCGTGTCCGTGTCCGTGTCCGTGTCCCGTATCCCGTGGTCCCAGTATCCCCTGTCCCGTGTCCCGTGTCGTGGTCCCGTGTCCCGTGTCCCGTGTCCCCGTGTCCCGTGTCCGTGTCCGTGTCCGTGTCCGTGTCCGTGTCCGTGTCCCGTGTCCCGTGTCCCGTGTCCCGTGTCCCGTGTCCCGTGTCCCGTGTCCCGTGTTCCGTGTCCCGTGTCCCCTGTTCCGTATCACGTGTCGCCAAACCCCGATCGAGACGGCCGGATACCAGCCGTCGGTAGCTGGCCGGATATTTAGTGTTTGTCTGCCTGCAGCAGTCCACAGACGAACCAATCCAGAGTATGAGCACAGGCCACCCGTCCCCCCGACATCCAGCCGCCCATCACAGCTCCCCGACATCCAGCCACCCGTCACAGCCCACCTGACATCCAGCCAACCGTCACAGCCCACCTGACATC
>VOPJ01006005.1:0-41060 GCA_014673585.1 Semibalanus balanoides
AAAACCAGTCCTCAACAGAAATATTTCTTCATGGTTTATCCTTCATGCCTAAGAGATTGATATGCAACCAAAGAAGTGTGAAAGATCAGAGGCCTCTTGCACCAAATAATCTACCCGGGTGGAAGGTTGTCCAACCCACCATATAGGGCTACCCAACCGGATATTTTGTTTTCTCTTGCACCAAGCGAAGCAGCCAAAGTTGACTGCATCGGTTGGTGCAAGAGAAAACAAATATGTCCGGCTGGTTAGCTTTGTATGGTGGGTTGGATGATTTTTTGCCCGGGTAGATTATTTGGTGCAAGAGGCCTCAGATGTTGATTGTTATCGTCTCGATTTAGGTATTTTTGTCTCAGTGTTTCATTTGGTTTTGCTGATAATGTGGATACATTGAACTTCACGATAGAATGGCGTCCGTAATTTTATTTTGAATTTTACGTAGGAATTGCTGAGGCTTCATGGCGCGTCTGTGACAAACCGTTCTTTTGGCATATTTTGATAATGACCTGTTGGTCGAAATCATACAATAACAATCCATATTTTTTCGAAAACTTTGTTGTTTTACTTTGAAGGAGGCCATTTCAAAGATTCATTATAACATTCATATTAAAGTAAATGCTTACATAAACAAGTGCTTACATATTTAAACATCCATAATACACTATACATTTGAGGTAATAGTATGATTTTTGGAAATGGACAAGGTCAAGGTCAGGTCACAAAAGATCACTGTGCGTAAAAGATCAGCAAATGTCATGTGACATATGTTTTATGTGTTACTTTACACTTATAATTCGATAGTGGTAGTAAATTTACCATCTGATCTAATTTAATTGAACCTAGTGTCAAGCTCAGGTCAAGGTCAGGTCACACAAGCTCTCTATTTTAAAATTAATCAATATAAAAAATCAAAAGGCATGTTGTTTCTTCACCAGTTTTGTCTCTGAAATACAATATAATGAAGTTCACTTATCTGTCTGCATCTGGTCATAAAAACCAAAAAGCCGTAATTTAGAAATATGATGTCATGAGTTACCATAGGTACTTGGTAAATCATAAGACAGTAAAAAATATTACTTTTAAAATTTGGTTGGGGAATTACTTATTTGTTGTTCCCCAATGTTGCTCCCCAACATATCTCCCGTTTTGTTTAACATCTTTGAAAATTTCGATTTTGATGGTGTTTTTCTGAAGCCTTTTATTACATTAGTTGTCAGACATTTTCGGTGCAAAAACAACATAAGTCACCAAGACCAGCCACCAGCCACCCCAATATTGTTTTCACTATAGTTAGAATGACACCCTGCTGCATACCGCTAATAGACCATGGTAATCCGCGAATCATGATTCAACAATCCATCGAATATACTGGATTTTACTCGTCGTCTAGACAATCACTGTACAAATGTTTGTAAGCTCCCTTGTAAGAAATATGATGATCGATCAGTGACCACGATAGATCGGGATCCAAACGTGCCAGACATATAAGCCGTTTTCACAAATAATTTATTTTTACCCGGAAGTACCTGATAGTACCCGGTAATATTGCGTGTGTTTTGGGTAATTGAGTCTATGAACACGGCTTTTCCCGGATATTTTTGGTTTCAATTGAAACTTTATAATTCATAAAGTTTCAATGGGGTGCGGGACTGGTATTGGGTTTTTACGCTTAAAAAAATCACAACATTTTTCGCAATTTTTTCATATATTTTGTAAACCCATCTTAGACCGCTTTCCGTCATAAAACTACGTCTTAACTTGGTTTATTTTTTAAAAAGTTCTTGATATGTTTTCGTGACGACACGAAAATTAGATCGGATACGAGTTCAGGGGGTGTGCGAGATCCGTTGCAGTGGCCATAGTGCTGGCGACCACATATGAGATCACTGGCTATCGACGCAATAGTATGCCACGTGGGCGGCCACTATGACGTTATTTTGTTCCTAGCGACGCAAATAGTAATGGCCACGTAAAACAAGTACAGCGAAAACAGGACTGCGTCGTCTGGCGCATGAAAGCAAATAAATCTGTGAAGTCTCACATTGTATGTGCTTTATTAAATAGCTTGTACCCCGTGTTGCATTGTAAAGATTGCTTTAATTTCACTTTTTGTTTGAAAGGTATGTTCATCTTTGCGACCAGAGAATATGCCAAGTTTCTTGCTCGTGCAAATAATTATTTTTTAGACCCTAAACACAATTCCAAGACGGCCATTTTATTCTCACGTGATTGATAAGTTTGAAATATCTTGAGTGTCCTTTGCATTTTTGTCGTAACAAAGGATTTATATTATTAAAGATATATTTAGCATCTTTGGTAACCCCATGAATGTATCGCCTACCGTACCTTTCTGTGCCATTATTCAAGCTTTCAAAGAAGGAGACGGATAAAACAATAACAGTGGGGCACCTACATCGTTGGCGCAAGAAAATATGATAGCACCTACACATGAAGTAAAACGGTCAAAGAGAGTGGTTTTGCGTTGCTGAAGTGGTCGTTGGGATACAACCAGAATGGACCAGCGATACTACCTATGACTTTTGGGCCAACCTGATCGCACTGGAACGTTGCTCTTGTCGTTCTCTACTCTTGCCCACTTTGACAGGGCGGAAGGAGACACAGATAACTCTAAATGGGAGGGGGACTCTTGAGGTCCTCGACATCCCATAAAGTGTCCGGCATATAAATGCTTCGTACAAGGTACTCCGACATCCGCATAGCCCCTTCCGACAGTGCGACAATGAAGCCGTCAGTTGTTGCTTTGGTCCATCCCGCAACAGCACAGTGAAAATATGAAGGTGATTTTTGCGATGTATTTTCGTCTAATCCGATGGATGACATCGTTGCAGAATAAACATTTACACATCTTGCAGGTTGATTATTGCCATTGGAGTGGATTCAAAAGGGTGAAATAAAGTCAAAAAATATATAGATCCTTATTCAACATTTTTGGCCTATTTGCCAACGACAGCTGCACAACCCTCGCAAATATCGCGGATGGTGTACGCTATAAAGACTAGGTCTATAGCGAATTAATGTCAAATCCCCAGAAATAAGCGCCCTGTTGAATATACATGTATGCACATAGTGGATATTAAAATGTGGGTCTTAAACATTTGTGGACGAAAAGAAAAGACTCGCTGCAAATAATTTCATATATTTTTTAACTGCCGCGCAGAAGATTCGCATGCAGCGTATTGTTTGTCATTGGTTTTTGTGTTTTCGTGACGACACAACTACAAGGACATGGCTTAATTGTTTTAGTTTTTAATCATTTCTGAGCTCATTTCAAATTTGTATGATGTTTTGTTTAAATTTACATTATGAAAAACTATCATTGTTTTTATGAACCCAAAATATTGGTACCTTACAAAATCGTCCCCCACCCCATTGATGCCAAAAATTATCCTATAAAAGCCGTGTTCTAAGACTTAATTTCCCAAAACGCATGATATCCCCCGGTCAACAACCGGTTACTTGTACTACCGGGTAAAAATAAATCCGGTAGTACCTGATACTACCCGGTAATATTTCGTGCGTTTTTGGTATTTGAGTTTAAAACAGAGTGTTTCATGAGTGCCTAAACCCCAAGCCCAGCCCAGCCGAAGCCCATGAACACCAAGCCCAGACCCAGCACCTCAGACCATTTCAAATTCACATAATATTGGAGTATTAAAGCAGATAATTATTATTCATAAACTAAATATGCAACCATCTATTCTAACAGATTGAGCTCGCATGATATAAAACTGATAAAATAATACTCACGACCTGTTGTATTGATGTGGCTTTTTTGACTCAATCGAACACTTTTCGGTCAACATTGATCATACTGGATCAGACTTTGGATCGACATGATTTGGGTTTTCCAATCTTTCACGTTTAACCACTGCTAGGTAATTCCAATTGATTAAAAATTGCTTCTCATGTAATTGCCCAAATTTATTGTTTAAGTGTCCTTTATAATTTATTAACACATTTACCTGGTTAAACATATGGCTGTCAGGTAAAAAATAACCACAATTAACATGACTAAAAAATTGTCATACCCATGCCCACCCAGTATCCATGCAAAGTCGAAAAATGCATACCCAGCCCAGACAACCGGAAGAATTGAATGGGCACCCATGGGTGCACCCATCCCATGAAACACACTGGTTTAAGAACACGACTTTTCCCTGATTTTTGTTGTGTCAATGGAATCTTTTTAATTCATAAAGTTTCAATTGATACCAAAAATATGCGGGAAAAGCCGTGTTCATAGACTCAATTACCCAAAACGCATGCAATATTACCGGGTACTACCGGGAAAAAATAAATCCTTCGTGAAAATGGCTATTGCTTTGCATCAGCACCAGCTGGACGCAGCTCAACACGCCTATATATTTTTACTAGAACTTCACAGTCAATTTCAATGTCTTTAACACGCGAGTTACTTGGAGGCTATTTACACCCTTCGTTATTGTGCGATATCTCCTGGACTATTGCCAGCATCGTCACCAAAATTGCAGTACCTTCTCTCACAAAAATTACATACATGCTGGCCAAAGCAAAAAATAAGATAATCTGCTCAACCGCTAATGAGGTCAGAGTGCAGTCATGATATGTATTAACTTCTCATTGTGAAAAAGTCCCCCCCCCCCCGTAGGCGAAATACTTAAAGGGACTGTCCCACCTTCAAAACATCTGTCAAATGTACGCCGTTTGTGGTGCAAAATATGAAGTGAATGCTGCTGAACACGATTATGACATTTGTTTCACACGAACAGTGCTTAATTTAATAAAAAATCAGTTTTAATATTTGGCTGATGACGTCATATGAAGGAATTTTCGGGAAAAAAGAAAACCTTCACGCTGTTATAAGTAGGACTAGTGTATGGCTAATGTATGGCCAAAGGGAAAACATGTCGACTGTAATCAACATTTAGCAAAGAGAGACTACGACATCGGCTCACGGCCACCATTCAAATAGCATTGGGGCTGGACGAGTTACAGATTGCAACATCAAGACTCGAATTTCTCTGTGATTCGACCTCAGTGGTTGTCTTAACTTATACGCATACATGATTTTCATTAGGGCGTTTTAATCTGGACTTTCTCCCACAAGAGTTAAGTCGTTCGGACTCGGATTTTTCAATATGTATTTACATACCTTCGTAAGTTAACGTAAGTTCGTAAGTTCGTAAGTTATTGTATCG
This sequence comes from Semibalanus balanoides, assembly GCA_014673585.1. Taxonomy (NCBI): domain Eukaryota; kingdom Metazoa; phylum Arthropoda; class Thecostraca; order Balanomorpha; family Balanidae; genus Semibalanus; species Semibalanus balanoides. The sequence continues at coordinate 5,196 of VOPJ01006005.1, forward strand.
TTCGTATGTTAACGTTATGATTCTTACGAACGATCGCTGACGAAGGTATGTAAATACATATTGAAAGCTCCGAGTCCGAACGACTTAACTCTTGTGGAGAAAGTCCAGATTATAACGTAATTAAAACAGTAACTCCACATTATGTCTTTCCGTGAATACATGATTTCAATGCCAAGCACGGCAAAATGGCTAACTCAACTCAAATCTTATTGTTAAGGTGGGACAGTCCTTAACGTTGTGGCCTTAATCAAATGTATGTATGTATGTATGTATGATGTATGTATGTATGTATGTATGTAATGTATGTAGTGTTGTATGTATTATGTATGTATGTATGTATGTATGTATGTATGTATGTATGTATGTCTACTGTAATGTTATGTATGTTATGTATGTATGATATGTAATGTTAATGTAATGTATGTATGTAACTAGTATGTATGTATTATGTATGTTGTATGTATGTTGTATGTAATGTATGTATGTATGTATGTATGTATGTATGTATGTATGTATGTAATGTATGTATGTAATGATATGCTATGTATGTTATGTATGTATGTATGTAATGTATAGTATGTATGTATGTATGTATGTAATGTAATGTATGCTATGTATGTATGTATGTATCGTATGTATGTTCATGTATGTAGTATTGTATGTATGTATGTATGTATGTAATGTATGTAGTACTGTATGTATGTATGTATGTATGTAATTATGTAATGTATGTATGTATGTATGTATGTATGTATGTATGTTATGTATGTATGTATGTAATGTATGTATGTAATGTAATGTACTGTTATGTTATGTAGTAATGTATGTATGTATGTATGTATGTATGCTAATGTTATGATATGTATGTATGTATGTATGCGTATGTAGGTGTATGTACTGTATGTATTGTATGTATGTATGTATGTATGTATGTATGTATGTCAATGTATGTATGTATGTATGTATTATCGTATGTACTGTATGCCTATGTATGTATGTATGTATGTATGTATGTATGTATGTATTATGTATGTATGTATGTATGTATGTATGTATGTATGTCACTCGTATGTAATGTATGTATAGTACTGTATGTATGTATGTATGTATGTAATGTATGTATGTATGTATGTATGTAATGTATGTTGTATGTATTCTGGTAGTATGTATGTATGTATGTATGTATGTATGTATGTATGTAGTATGATATGCTATGTATGTATGTAATGTATGTTATGTATGTTGCTATGTATGTATGTAAATGTATGTATGTCACCTGTATGGTATGTTATGTATGTAGCTATGTATGTAATGTATGTATGTATGTATTAGGGTGCATTCAAAATACACTTTCGCCATGATAATCGATCTGTCTGGGTTTAAAAAGTGTTCGATGATATTATTAGAGCGTGTGTAAATACTTGGCAGCGATCGGTCACTGGATTTTACGGTCCAAACACAAGGCTTGAGCAAGACAACTTTCATGCCCAGGCATTGACTGGGGTGGTGGCAACAAATATGCCCTGTGTCCGGGAGCGAAATAAATTCAACGACATATTCACAACATTGAAAAAGTGAAAAAGAGTGCGTAATCCTGACAAATTCAGATACTTGATCTTATATCAATTTCTAACATCTTGAAAAAACTTTTGCAATGGTACGGGTCGCTCAAGGTCATTGACCTAGGATCCTTTGTAATTGGAGGCATGTCACGCCGAGCTTTTCATGTACTGGCCCGTTTTCACTTGTTTTCACTGTAGTTTTGGACCTCCAAACCGTAACTTAGGATAATTTATTTGTCGTTGCTATATACTTGGCAGCCCCGCCTCTCTGCACGCTGCATCTAGGACAGAAAAGTTGACAGTCGACTGCTAGTAATGTTCATCAGCTGGAAGAGCATCTTACGGTGGTGGTCGGGACTACACATACACAGAAGGCTTCTGGAGTACAGTGTATACCAAAGTGACAACTGAACGAGATGTGTGGCACAATAATTGGTCGCCTCGCTACGTGTGAGTTCTACAGAAGTGAAAAGTGGTCAACATGGGCCATTCGACACCACGCGCCGCCAACACCGGTCATCTCACGGTAGCCTGCATTGGCCATCCAGCTCGCACTGGGTCGACCGCTGCTCTTGGGGAGCCGGTAGCTCCGTGGTATGTCCTCGGACTTTCACAGCAGTGGCCCCGGGTTCGATTCCCGGGGTGCCGGTTCCGGGGGATAGGCTCCCGGATCAAATCCCCTGCCTCCGAGTGGAGGGGGTCCCATGAGGGCGTCAAACCCCAGGCCCATCCTCGCCCCCTCCCCGGCCCCCTCGCGATTAATTGGCTTAAGGCTAAATCGGAGCGAAAAAAAACGCTGCTCTTATCCGAGTGCCGGCACCACATTGACGACGTGCTCCTCACTCAGCTGTTCAACGCTCTGAAAGTGGAGAAACTCCTCTCGCCAGAAGGTGGACCGCTGTTCGTGAGTCTTGCCGAGAAACTGGACGCTGTTGTCGCACGGGAGGCGTGCTCGCTATCCGAACTCACCAATCACCGAGCGACGCTGAGGCCGTAGTTCATGTTTTAACATGACGAGCTGGAACACGTATCGTGCGCAACCTGAGGCTGCTGGATCACAAGCGAGGCGACTTCCACGAGTTCGTGCTGGCTGCTTCTGCTGTACCTAGGCCCACGGTGCTGCGCGAAACTCCAGCTCGCCTCCAGGACCAGCGGGCTCTGCACAAGGCGAGGTGGATGGCCAAGTAGTCAGCACTTCTGAGTCTGAAGCCTGGCCAATGCTGGAGCAACGCATCGCAAGCTCACCTTCAAGGCACCATACCTCAGCCGGCACAGACGCCGAAAGTTTTGGTTGTTTGGCACTTCATTTTCGCACACGTCTACGCGATGTCGTGGCTTTACGTGCAACAAAGACTGTTGATGCCGCCTGGAATGCACCTGACTCTACCAGCACCTGTGCCGCGTAACAGTATCATCAATGCTATCATCGCAGCGACAGTCAGGCAAGGTGCCTGGAGCCAGCACCATCTGATACTATGACGAGCGAGATGCTCCCACCTGGCCTCTTCAGCACAACCGGTGCCAGACGAGATGAGCTGTGCGCCCTGGCGAACCGCCATCATAGCTGCCAAGCGGACGAATTTGCCGGCGGTGCCCTTCCAGCAGCGCTTCGGCTTTGGCTGTCTAAGTTTCCAACGCTTCTCCAACTACTCAGCCTGGCGGACCTCGCCAACTCAGACTGCTAATTCGGTATACACCAGCTGCACATCGATACAACGTTGCTCCCTGTTGTCGTGGAGGACTGGGATTCCTAAGCAGCATACCAGGCGGGTTATGTAAAGTGCCAGACCCACACAACACTAGTGAACCGACTGCCGCGAGCGAGGCAGTGAAAAAGTGGTGAAAACTCCCGTCAAACTTGTGCGGGTGGAGCCGGAGTGAGCAACCACCCTCGTAGAACGTACTGCGGACCGTCGAACATGACCGTTCTAATCAGCCAATTGTAATTCAATTACCTTTCCTGGCAGCGAACCGAGAATATGCAAGCTGATGTTGTGTTAAATGTCCGTTTTCTTACAGCCTTCATCCTGTCACACGTTTTCGGATGTGAGTCTTTGAAAAGAATACAACTGCGAATGTTATATAAGCTACCTAGTGTTTCGGTAATTTTGTTCTCTCGGGAGTGCTAGCAAGGGCGTCGAACCACCATATCCTAAAAGTTGGGGGGGGCGGGGAGGAGGCACACATTGAAATTCGATATCTTTCCATGGCAACCGCCATAGGCGTAATGTAAAATCCGAATGTCCCTGAGAGACACAGGTGCCTTCTTAAAAGGCGGGACACCTCCCCGCTTGACTGTCCCATGAGCGCTAGCCAGAGCCACGTGAGAAACGGACTCAAATCGTTATTTAAATCCAACTCTCATCGTCTGTGTTGGACCTGTAAATATCAACGAATCCTCTCGAAACTTCACAGAAATGCATTGCAACTGCATTCGAACAAAATGAAGACCCAGACAGATCGAATTATTCACTTTGAAAAATCCCCTTGTAATTTGATGCACCCTAGTATGTATGTATACATATATTAACCACTTCGCGCTGACGGACTCTACCGACTCTACCCTCCCCCCGGTCAACAGCTTCTCGCTGATAGCATGGAGCGAAATGCTGGTCTCCCCAAACTCAAGCCCTAGATCCGCTAGAGCACGTACATGTATATGCTACGGAATATCACGTTTTTGTGTGTTATTTTTTGTCTCCGAAAAAGTGTTCTTTAGCATGAAAATGATTCAACTCTCCATACCTGCTCTGACTGGCCCAAATCCGTGGAGAAAACAATAGGATGCCTTATTGCCACAAAAATGGCGCCCCTCTGAACTATGCCGCCCCTGTCACCGAGGTAATATGCCGCCCTCGAGCCGGCAGCCCCTAGCCTAAGAAGATCCTGGATCTGCCCCCGCACCCTCCTATTGTTGAAAGTGTTGTGTCAAAAATAAGAAATAGGTATGACGGAAAAATAGGTATGATTGTACTGCGACTGAGCGCCGAACCGATCAGCTCGTGGGCGATTCGTCGCGCCACCCTCAATACATCTTCTCATTCGCCGAAATCCATTACGTGACGGCATTGAAGTGGACGTGTTACGGGGACTGCAATGACAACCCCCGGAAGTTCCAAAGCTGAGAACTCATGCACTATGCGATGGTGACCCGACCGTGACCAAGATCGGCGTAATAGTCTCCCAGTGTGCCATAAACTCCCCGTCCTGAAGACAGGCGTGCGTATCGCCCACGCGGGCCTCAGTCGCTCAAGGTGGCGCCGACCACGACCCACGACCCCAGATTCGGCATGCCGGGAAGTCTGTCAGGTGCACTGGTGATAACACCCTCACCATCCGCTTGCGACCTCCGGTCTGCCCCCCCCCTTCCCACCTTCTCCGACCACACATCGCCAGTGCCAAACACTGATTCTGTATGTGTCCGCCTGTGATGCAGGTTCCGGTGCTACTCCTTCTCTCATGGTTGAGAGTTACTTTCTGATGATTGAGACTAGATCTATTCGTCATAGCGTAGAATAGATTACTAGTGTGGTCAGTCCTGTCACCCGGCATATTCTAATCCTGAACATCAACAAGTATAACTTATTGCGATAATTTAACTATAGATATAATGATACCGGCAGCTATTTCCGAGACGATGACAGGCACAACCGGCCGAGCCGGGTGCTGTTTTGATTCATCAGATATCATTGGGAAGATGTATAGAAAACGAAGCTTGTCAAAATAAATCGGTGACTGTGACTGGTCTATTGAGCCTTGTCTACTCGAGTCCTATAGAGCTGCGTGAAAATAGGGGATGCACCTATACCGCGCTGATATACTATGACGCATGCCGTCTTTCCAATTTCCCTCACACGAGTATTCACGGAGATCCTCTCCGTCTGTGAGAACGTTAGTGATTTGTTTATATTTAGAGCGTAGCTATCGGTAAGGGAGCAATCACGGCTTGGTAGGAGACCAAAAATGCTGCTGGTTGCAATGACCGGATCAGATACCAACAGCAGTGAAGTGCCTGTATACTGTATAACTAAAGTCTTTAGTATTTACACTATGGTATCACCGCGCTAAAGCTACCGCCACCGTGCAAAAGCTACGTTGGTTGTTTTTGTTGATGGGATAGGGCGTAAGCCTCTTGGGCCCAGAAGCATACTTCTGAAATCCGATCCCCACCTATAGGTGGGGTGGGGGTGGGGGGGTTTTGCTTTAGTCTTCCTTCTGACAGCGTATGAGAGGATAGCTCGGGAAGGATTGCCGGGGAATTAGGCAGGGGGATTTTACTTGGTTTGATATCTTCAGTCTTCTTCTGGTTCGGTGATTCGGTCTTCAAATGTTTGCCAATGGAGTCTCTAGCAGCCTCTTCAGAAAAAAATGAAATTAATGGTAACTTGATGTCCGTGAAGTTTGCGACTTATTCAGCGACTTACTTAGCGCCGAGCACCGATTTCTCTGAAAATTACATATGCGGTTAATTAGACCACGAGAAGCACTAATCCCATGTTTATTTTACTACAGCACTTCCCCTCAAGGTCAAAATCAAGGTCAGAGAACGGGTAACTGAAGAAGTGCCAATAGTTACAGCTCAATTTTCTTCATTTTTTTCCACAAATGTAGCTTAAGTCAAACTCTAGCCGCAAAGAAAAAACGACAGCAAAATCGAACATCAACTTCAAGGTCAAAATCAAGGCCAAAGGACGGGGAACTGAAAAGTGCCAAAAGTTACCGTTCGATTTTCTTCATTAAAAATAGCTTAATTCAAACTCTAGCCGCACATAAAAATCAGCAAAATCGAACATCAACTTCAAGGTCAAAATCAAGGTCAAAGGAAGGATAACTGAATGAGTGCCAAAAGTTACCGCTCGATTTTCTTCATTTTTTCCACAAATGTAGCTCAAGTCAAACTCTAGCAGCACAAAACAAATCAGCAAAATCGAACATTTACTTCAAGGTCAAAATTAAGGTTAAAGGACGGGGAACTGAATAAGTGCCAAAAGTTACCACTTGATTTTCTTCATTTTTTCCACAAATGACATGACGTCATCAAAAGGTCATTATCTTCCAAAATTATCAATCAATTTCATCGAAATTTTTGGAGAAGACGTCAAATTGATGTAGGATAAGGTACTGCAAGTTTCACGTCGGTATCTACCCTGGTTTTTGAGTTATTGAGAAAATCCGGGAAGGGGGCAGATTATGCCCCCCAGCGGGGCGCGGGTTAACGCTGTGGCTGCCCCACAGTGCCTCACGCTCTGCCGCGCCGGGCCCACGTGCTATCTACACGAAATTCCTGGTTGGGGGCCTTTTAGTTTTATAGTTAGAGAGGGAGGGATCATTTTGACCCTCCCCCACCATGGCGAAGTTGTCTCGGAGGCCCACCAGGACGCGGGTTAAACATCAGCATTCATTACGAAAAATCCTTCGTATATAGGGCTCCAGCTGAAATAAAAGTTGAAATTCTCCGAACAAAAATGGGGTGGCTGGTCAAAATTGGTTTTGTCACCAAAAAAACAACAACATTGAAATAGTTTCCGGGCCACTGCAATTTCCCCAGACCCCAGTGGGCACCGGGCTTTATTTAGTCTACACAAAATACGCCTTTCGATTTGGTGCCCTGTCGTTTCCCCTATTACGTCGGCTCAACGTCGCGGCTACACGTCGGTTATGTCCGCTTGGCGCTTATGCCGAGGTCCAGGAAACGTCGGGCCGACGTCGACTGCCGACATCCGACCGACGTCGGCATCTCGGCAGCGGCATGTCGACGTCGAAGGAGAGGGCAATTATTCAAAGGGTTATTCGTAATTAGGTATTACTAGTGCTAACCTGTCCGCTCCGCTGGGCGATTACAGGTGGAGAGGTGGTGCAAGCCAGTGGGATTGATAACCATTGGCGGATCTAGGATTTAGTTTTTCGCGTCATGGGGGGGGGGGGCATCGCATCGAAAAAGTTCATCAAAATTATTTTTTAAAAAATCATTTTGAATTTCGCTCCCTTAGGCCTTACCTATGCATTGCTAGACGTTTAAAAATAAACTTTCCTTTGCAAAAGTTGCGCAGATCTCCTTTTACATCAGGAAATGTGTAAATTTGAGCCGATTTCAGACGGTTTGAGGGGGTATTTTCCCCTGATGCCACCCCCTGGATCCACTAGTGTTGATAACCCATTCTACCCGTGGCAGGCCCGTCGTACCTTTATTACGTTTTTGTACCCGTCAATCGTCATACACCCGGGTCTCCTGGATGGTGTCTCGTATCTCCTGGATGGAGGTACCCTACCGAAGTGAAAACCCTCCCTTCACTCCTCTCCGCCCAACCAGCCCGTGTATGCGTCCAAGGGCGGATCCAGCCTTTTTTTTTCTTTTTTTTTTTGGGGGGGAAACAATTTTTAGTGGACCATACCTACCCCCAATTTCGAATTTCTTCCCGGATTTGATCCGCTTTATTTTGCAACCACACGATTTCTTGCATTTTTTTCGACTTTTTTGGATATTGAAAAAGGAAATAGGTATTTGTTACTTAGCGCCGCGAAGCGGCGCAAAATTTTACGGGTTCGCCTGATTAAACCCAGAAACACAGGCGGTTTGCATAATAGAGAATATAAAGCTAAACGTGCCATTCATTCAATTCACCGTTATGTTATATGAACCGAAAACGATGGCGATGGCTTCGTTATGACGATGGTGACCGATGTGACGCCGCGAAGCGGCGTAAAAGTTTTATTTAGGTCGTGGAAAACGAAAATTTACCATTTGAAACCAGACTCGGATTAACCCTATCATCCTGGTGAATCTTGGTATGAATGAACAATATTTAAATTAAGGTAGTTTTAAAAAATACCATTTCTCGGATTGTAAATCACGATGAACTGGTGGCAGTATTGTGCTTATAACTTAGGTACGCCTAGTATGCCGGTAGATCAAATAAAAAACTTATACTATGCACCAGAACCTTTTGAACATACAAATGGTATACCAAGCCATGAACCAACAGTGCAAATGGTTTGAAAACAGCGAGCGGCAGAACGACTTTCCGCACATAAATGGTCCCTGTTGATCTGGATGAGCCTGGGACGAAATGGCTTCGGGAGATGGCTGCCTGGTCCCACTATTATAATTTTGGTCCAGCAACTTGGACACCGCAGAAGCAACTTCCTGGTGCTGATGTCCGCGTCTCTGCATTCGCGTCACCTTTTTTTTGGAAATCGGCAGACTAGCTTAAAATTTAGCCCACTTAAAAGTTCATATTTTATGAGGTGAGTGGGACCTGGGGCTAGCAAATAGGTACCGCCAAGACCGCCAGACGCTTAATTAATTAATTTTCCATTTCTCGTACCTACACATATACTCAACATACTCATAAACAATTGTGTATTTTGTGTCATGCCGCGAAGCGGCGCGTAATTTTCGAGTTTTCACTGTGAATGGCTGAATACTATTTTGACTGTTGCAAAAGCAATTTTTACAGCTGTAGGTATGTCCGACCGTTTGGGGGGGCCAAAACATAGTCTCAGGACCTTTGGGGGGGAATGGCCCCTTCCCCCCCTGGATCCGCCCTTGTAGTATGCGTCAACCCGGAATAGAACAGGAGGGATTGAGAACAGAAGGGGATTGCGAACAACAGGGCATTGCGATCGCAAGGGGAATGCGATCCGACAGGAAGGGCAGTTCGTAATAGGGCATTACGACCCTCCCCCTATTGTGTTTAGCTGATGTCGGCATTTACAGCGCAAGTGAGACATTCTTTGCATCAAAGACTGTCGAATTTTTTTAATAGCTTAGGTTCTGCAATTTGCTATTGTGATTGGGTACTGGGGCGCTTAATTTAATTTAACTGGTTTTATTTTAAATAATAAAAGATCTGCCAAGGACATATACAGAAGATCTACAAGAAATCGCCTGCCTGTGCAAGGGGTGCTCAAGTTACTGTCTACTGAACTGTTTGCCTTAGGACCAGATACACAATCCTGTTCTTTAATGCAATACAAGGGTGTCAGGCTAGAGACACGAAAATAGCTGTTATGATGACCCCTTATCCCACGAGTAGAGCTCAGTATCTTTCAGATAAAGAGAGAAAGCACGGTAATGGGCACACTAGTAAGGAGATTGTCTATTCTTCTTGTTCGGTCCGAGCTACATTCCGTTGGATGCTAATGCCAGGGCCTTATCACCTGACAACCTGAGAACTACTGATTATTTACTGATTATAACTGACAAAAATCAACGCAGCAGCACCGATAAGGATGAGGAATGAAAGGATGTTGCAACCAATAAGATCAAAAGATATATATTTGTATGTTGATTTGGCTTTAGGAGTTGGGCCTTGTATGGCTTGTTGGTAATTATCTGCTAGTTGTCCTCTAGTATCCTGGCTTTGGTAGTATATAAATTGATCACTAGTTTACTTACTTTTCAGTTTCACAGTGTAGTGCCTAGCCCAAATGCTCCAACACGTCTCCTCATGAGGGTTTTAATTGTTTTCAACTTAAACTATTCCCTCACTAAATTAGACTATCTGGACATTCTGGCATTGTTTTCCCAGACCATATTTTGGCATCCATCACAGTATAATTTTATTTCCAGAGTGGATTGTCATCATTCCCATGGTCAATCAGAATACTGCACCACTCACTTGCCGCCATGTGTGAAAAAAAAACTTGAAAAACGCTCCCCCTCCAGGGATTTTACGCAATCAGATCAACCAAACGAACCCGCCGCTATCACGCCGCAAACTTCGTTCACCTATACCTACATCCAATTTGGCAGTCTTTTCCAATGCATTTTATTTAATGCGTGCAATTTTTTTTATTATATGAATTTAGTGAGTCCACTAACATCCCATTTGGCGCACGCAGTGTCAGCTAGCCTCTAACCAGGGCTGTAAATAACCCATTCCCTTAACAAGCCAATTCGTTAAGAATCAAGAAGATAGCACAATTGGCAAGGTGATAGAAAATGGCTATCTCGGATTTGTGAAATTTTGTATTTTTTGACGAACAATAAAATGAAAAAAATGCACTCTCAAGAATCAACGTTTAAAAAAAAAATCAAAAAATTCGGATCAGATATGTAGAGAAACCACCATATTTATCAATTACCGAAACCAAATTTCAAAGCCTCTCTCTAGATTTTTGAATCACTGATTGCTCCCCCAAGATGATTGACCTCATGACGTCAATTTTTTTAAGTACGTCTTTTGGCGAGCTTTACTTGACACGGATACATACAAATACTAATCAGTACCACTGTTGACTGAGACAAAATGGATTATATAAATGCATTTTTTATTTAACATTTATATATTTTTTCAAATTTTGACCTTTAAGTGACTGCCTGACTTATATCGGTCAGATCTGAAAATGGCTGCTATTAATCGGCTATTTGTGTAATTATAACCATTAAAAGATGTGTCGCATGTATCTCTTGCAAAGTCAAGTTGACGCTCATATTGATGGACCTTGACCTTGACTTTGCTGACATTTTCACTTATTGCTTCATACGAGAGATGCCAATATAATTGAAAGAGCACTTTTGTGCGATTTTCGTATCAATACTAACGGCTGTTGCGATGAGGGGAAGATATGGTCAAACCCTAATAGATATACTTACCATTTGACCTTTGACCTGACTGTGACCTGACAAATGACCTTATTTATACAATTTCGAGTACGCCTAAGAGTGATCTCGTTGAGAGCTTTCGATTGCCGTCTTGCGCGTTTCGCTGCGATTATTGGTTCAGGAGATAACGAGGGGGGCGTTTTTCGCCCCCCCCCCAGCCAATGGCGTTCGGCTGAGACCCCAGCCAATGCCGGGTTAACACTTTGGTATATCATTGTATCAAATTTATACTTGTATTTTATCACTTTTTACAGCAGTCTTAAACAAAACAAAATGTTGGTCATACATTAAAAATACATATCCAGGACGTAAGATTAAAAAAATATGTGTCGCTTAGCGGTGCAATTCCTTTAACTTGCAAATTACTGGAGGGGTGGGGTCTATTTCCCCTCCCATATTTTGACATCTCTTAAACTAGGATCAGTGTTGTCACCAAACTTTCAGTACCTTCTCTCGCATCAATTTGACACATGTTGCCTGTAGAAAAACGATGATGGTATAATAGGTCAAAAGGAAATTGCGCCAGAGTGACGTTATGTTCTGCGTTTTTTGTTGACAAATAAGGTATTGCAGAAAATGCTGTCAAAAGCACATTTTTTCAAGAAAAAATAAGTTGTCATATTTCAAATGACTGGTTCATAAATTTGGCTATCAAATTGTTATCTTGAACTTTTAGTGTAATTTAAGTTCAAATAATTTTTTAACAAATTTTTCAAAACAATTCAGAGTTATAAAGAACTGGGTCGTACTGGTCAATATTCCACAGCGTTGTTAATGTTACCAAGCTTAATGTAATGTATCAGACATGATAGTTGTATTCGAAATCAATGGCAATCCAAACAAGTACCTAAAAAACATTGTGTGTTTTTCAGGTACTTGTTTGGATTGTCATTGATTTCTCATACAATTACCAAGCTTAACTATTTAGTTACTTAATAAGTGTCATTGTCTTCCAAAATGTTTGTGATCGTGCCAAAGCCACATTTTTTTTTCTGAGAGATTTGAAACTTGCAGGAATTCATAAAATCATAAGTAGGGGAGACCGGGGCACGTTCTGTCACTTTTTTGCTAATTGGCCCTGGCGGCACACTTTCAGAGTGGTGATGATACTTTCCAATACTGTTACATACATTCAATAGCTTCAAATCGTTTTAGGAGTTCAATGGTATCTCAGTTTTGGTTTCGCACCGAGTGTCGATATGTGGCGATGACTCATCCGACAGAACCTGCCCCATATACGGGGCACGTTCTGTCAGTCTCACCTATGAGGGCACATTCTGTCACTGATGGGACACTTCCTGTTATCACCGAACGGTCATCTGTGACGTCTCTGCAGAGGGAGAGAGGTTTTCATTCATCGCCATCATCAATAGTGTAGAAAATGACGGCTATATTACGATCCCAACACTGCATTTTTGCGCTTTTTCTTGGTTTCCATGCACGAATCAAGTCCCTGAGTACGCCTATGCATTTTTGCATTTTGAACTTATCCCTTCCATACATTTAAAGACCATTGACATTAGAGCTCAAAAACTCTTTTTGCATAAAAATCGTTGGAATGACATTGGCGCTACAATGACCTTTCAAAAACATCCAATATTTTCGAATGTGTTTGCCCCTTGGCCCCCATTTTGATACAAAAAAAAGCAATTTCGGGGTTCAATAAGAAAGATTTGTCACGACGAACGAATGGTTTTCTTCCATCGAAAATCGGCTAGCGCTGTTTCTCCGAGATCTCTGGGAGGGGGGGGGATGACCCCCGCAGGTTAACGTTAATTTCTGGCCGCTCGGTGAACTGCAATCGCAACCCACCCGATTCGTTTTTTAACGCTCGTTAGTGGTGTACCATATCTGTAAACAAACAGCAATAATTTTGATGGTCGTGTTATAAGCGATACGGATAGGAATCATGAACAGATTCCAGGACGGGAAACCGCCCAGAATGGGTGACAGAACCTGACCCCACTCGACACCAGGTCAAAACTTTTTCATTTTTTACTATAAAACTTGGGAAAGAGAATGGGGCAGAATGACGCTCAGCACAATGTTTCTCGACATTCCTCATAGCCCATGACAGCATTCAAAGACACTACTGAATTGGCCACAAACCCAAAGTTTTTGTTCCACCTATAAAAAAGTTTAGATTCTGTTGAAAAAACAAAACTTTCCAAAATTGGCCAAATCTGGTCGCAGGCATGTTGTTGATTTTGATAAAGTCCAGGCCACTGCAAGCACAAAGGAACATATGTTACGAAACAACAATATACCTGCGGTGAATAGTTCACGAGGAAACCCCGCTGACATAATGTGCCCCGTGACAAAACGTGCCCCGTTCTCCCCTACCTACAATTGGCATATCTCGGATTTTGTGCATCGGTGACCTAAGGTCAGGTCAATTTCCTGACTTCCCCATAATAAGTGAACGGAAAAAAAATCACATTCAGACAATATGCAGTGGATCAGGCTGATGCTATCATAATCATGCTATTTTAGCTCATTCTGGACGACCAAGGTGCAATTGCTGCTCAGTGATCTCTGCAAGGTCATCTGAGGTCATCAGCAATGATTTGTTAATAACTATTGATAGAATAAAGATAGAGACGAGCGGATGACACCAATGTGTCATGCCCAAGATTCTCAGTGTGGGGTACCTGCTGCCATTTTGTGTACAACATTCACTGGATTAGCTCAATGTTGATTACAATCTCCATTTGATTTCATTTATTTAATGATAATGCATTCAAACTACTAGATAACTGGCATCAATGTCTGGGGCCTGGGCTACTAAATTATATCCAATCTGTGTTAATATTTTGTATTGCAAGACGAGTGCCTGCATTTTTACTTGCATTGTTTCATTTTTTACTATACAATTTGTGGATATATAACGCTCTTTCTTGCATTTCATTCTTTTGTTTCATTTTGTCGCTGGATAATTTGTGGATCTGAGATGTTTGAAACTCTGATTGAGGTTGATCATAATGATTAAATGGAATGTATTAACCAGTAACCTCATACTAATTAAAAGAGATAAAATGAAAAAAAAATCGCCGTTGCGGCTTCTTCAGCAATAAACACTTTTAAATACTAAGTATTTAAATGTGTTAAGTAAGTAAGTAAGTAAGTAAGCGGCTTATTCAGCAATACACACTTTTAAATACTAAGCATTCAAAAGTGAATAGTATTTAAAGGTGTTTATTGCTGAAGAAGCCGCAACGGCGAAATATTCAATATATTGTTTTTTGTCATTTTATCTCTTTTAATTAGTATGAGGTTACTGGTTATTACATTCCATTTAATCATAGATAATTTGTGCATGTAAAACGCTCATTTTATTTAGAAGCCTACCGATTTTTTTCGCTTTTCCTTATAACTCCCTAACATTAATGCATAAAAATGAAACCAAATGAAAATATGCATCTAGTTTTGCTCAACCACGTGTTTCGTTTTTGTCGGAAATCAATGAGCATTCCAGAATTGAGGCTCAAAGTAAATCCTCTATCTCTAAAGCATTAGCGCAGTCAGCTGTTGATAGCCTGTGACGTCACCAACTCAAGTACGGTAAACGCTCTTCTTGATTTGCCAAATTAAATTCGCATGATTGCTAAGAAGGAAGGGAGTTGCTATGAAAAAATACTTGTTTAAGGACCATAATTGTTTTTTTCTTTCGTTTGGTGTATCTTTCTCACAACGTGCATATACTCCATTATGCCTACTGCTCCCCCAGGTCTGTGCGGGTAATGTGTTTGTTGTAAGATTAGCTCCTGCAATGTATGCTGAGCATGTTCTCTGGGGAGCATATCAACAGAGCATGTCAACACGCTACAAAGTAGTTCTCAACGATTCCAAGTATGGCGATTAATGACTCTAGCATTTGAACGCAGTATTTATAAAAAGTAAAATGACAATAAATATATTGTTGCCATCCCATTTGGATTGTTAGAAACGTTCCTACCTTTTGAAAATGCATTAACTTTAACACCAAGCACTGCGTCACCTCTGGTACCGATCGAATCGTCAACCAGAAATCACGGCTGACAACTTGAGCCAAGGTTAGTCCCATACACCGCCAACACAGGACGTGTGGTTGGACCGCTGATGAGCAGCTGACCTCTGCCCTGGTGCTGTGCTCCGCAGATGCCGCGCATACGCCAGCTCCGAACCGGCCGACGAAGCCAGGCACAGCAGCCCCTGCAGGCGGCCGGCGGCACCGTCTGCAAGTACCCGCACCACTTCTGCCAGAAGGTAGGGCACCACCTCTGCCAGAAGGTAGGGCACCACCTCTGCCAGAGGAGTGTCTGCTGCCTACTCCCTCCTGCTGCCTACTCCCTCACTGTAACCAGCTCTGCCAGAGGAGTGTCTGCTGCCTACTCCCTCGGGCACTGCCACTGTAACCAGCTCTGCCAGAGGAGTGTCTGCTGCCTACTCCCTCGGGCACCGTGTCACTGTAACCACTTCTGCCAGAAGGTGGGCCGACTCCCCCGGCCACTACGCTCCGTTGTCACCCTCGGCCCTTCGACAGCCAACACTCGCTCAATATCATCTATTCACCGCTGTCCGCTATATTCCCCATCTGCGGTAGGTGTCGCCGACTCTGTCGCGTTCCCGGCCGACTCTGTCGCGTTCCCGGCCGACTCTGTCGCGTTCCCGGCCGACTCTGTCGCGTTCCCGGCCGGACTCTGTCGCGTTTCCCGGCCGACTCGTCGCGTTTCCCGCCGACTCTGTCGCGCTTTCCCGGCGACTCTGTTGCCGTTCCCGGGCCGACTCTGTCGCGTTCCCGGCCGACTCTGTCCGGCGTTCCCGCCGACTCTGTCGACGTTTGCGGCCGGGACTCTGTCGCTTGTTCCGCCGACTATGTCGCGTTCCCGGCCGACTCTGTCGCGTCCCGGCCGACTCTGTCGCGTTCCCGGCCGACTCTGTCGCGTTCCCGGCCGACTCTGTCGCGTTCCCGGCCGACTCTGTTCGCTGTTTCCGGCGACTCTGTCGCGTCCCGCCGACTCTGTCGCGCCCGGCCGACTCTGTTCGCGTTCCGGCCGACTCTGTCGCGTTCCCGGCCGACTCTGTCGCGTTCCCGGCCGACTCTGTCGCGTTCCCGGCCGACTCTGCGGGACAGACCCGGTGGTAGACTCAGCATCAGTCTCTGTGGGGCCGACTTTGCGGCCGGGCGGCGGTAATGTGGCGTTTTTGAGATAGTGGCGCGAGCGGCGGCAGCGGCCGGGGTTCGGACGAAGCCGCTGGAGCCACCGGTCATCTCCCCAGACGATGGATGATGTCATAAGGGGGCGGAACGGCAGGCCGCCGTAAGCTAGTAGTAAGCCGGCCGCTCGCCGCCCCGCCGCCACTCTGATCGGCCGACCGTGTGTGTGGCGAGAGTCTGTCTGTCTGTGTGTGTGGCGAGAGTCTGTCTGTCTGTGTGTGGCGAGAGTCTGTCTGTGTGTGTGACGAGAGTCTGTCTGTGTGTGTATGTGGCGAGAGTCTGTCTGTGTGTGTGTGTTTGTGTGTGTGTGCCGTGCGTGCGTGCTTTGCGTGCGTGCGTGCGATGCGTGCGTGCGTGCGTGCGTGCGTGCGTGCGTGCGTGCGTGCGTGCGTGCGTGCGTGCGTGTGTCGCTGCCGCTGCCGCTGCCGCTGCCGCCGCGTGCTTAGTGAGATGCAAGTTTTGTTACAAACTGGGAATATTCTCGACTTCAGAACATACTCAGATCATGCGCTATGTTTATAATACATATATTTATTATTTAACCCTATTACTGTGGGGGGGGGTGGCGAATCGGCCCCCCTTGAGGTTTTTCGCGTACGGGTCATTCATAACTTAACTCAGAATCTTCAAACTTGCTGGTCTTTTCCTAACATTGTCATTGGCGCATCGAATGGTGTACTTATTTTTCACAAATATGGAATCGATATAGGAGGGGGGTTTCCAGGACAGTTTTTAGGGGGCGTGTTCCGGTCCGTTTTGACACAACTCTGTGCATGGTTAAGACTCATGGAGAGTTGTGTGTTGAAGAGAGTGTTGAGCAAAAAACAGACATTCGGTAGAGTGAATTAATTGTTCTTTCAGATGGCTTATCTCGAAGTTTTCATAATCGTTTTTGAATTTTGAAATCCGCAAATTTTTTGAAAAAAACTTATTTTTTTCACAAAATGATGCAAGTTTTTTATTTTTCATACGACGTTCAAACAATGGATTGTAATGTAGAGTAATAGAACATGGCCAGAATTAACTATGTGTTGAAATGTTTTTAGGGTGACATGATCTAATTATAGTTATTGATGACCTGATTGTCAGGGTCAATGCTAACCTTCCAATAGTAAGTATATGGTATGAAAATAAATGAAAAACGAGGTTTAGAATGCATTGCACAATCAACTAATTTCAGGATATTCATGTCATCTTTCGGCCTTTCTGGTGATGAAAAGGATGAATTTTTTTAGTCAGTTGACGTTTTGAAAGGTCTAATGTCAGGTCACTTAAACAGCCGTTTTTATCGCAAATAATCGTGAGCAAAGAACAGTCATAGAGGACTTCAAAATGGTGTCATAAAAATGTTATTTGTCTCGTCAATACGCGTCTTTTTGAATAGCTATTTTGACCGACTTACGTCACTTGACCATGTGAACTCGTTGACCGGGGGGTCAAATTTTCGACTTTGATCAAAGGTTGATCTGACATCGAACCGAATGACAGAGGAGAACGCTGATGTTTATCCAAAATAAAGTGCTGGTATATAACTGGTTGTAGAATAGTACAAGGTCTATGTAGCAACTAACACAGTTTAGCGTGAAAAACAGGTTTTTTAACATTTGTGGACCTCTACAGTTCCAAACCATTGACCTGAGGTCATTTATGATGCCTTACAGGTGAAGGACAATTAAAACCGCTTAACAGTGATTTTTTGGATTCCTCCTAGCTGCCATAGTTTCCGAGATAACTGGGGAAGGTTTCCTTGAAAAGTTATCACAATGTTTTTGATCGAATAAACTATTTTTTGATGACGCATTTGCACCGTTGAAGAGTAATGATCGCCAAGGTCACCAATTTCACGCAAAATAGAGTTATTGTCGAGCATTAGTCAGCCCCAAGTTTTCATGTTTCTACGCTCTTATGGCAGCGGAGATCTGAAGGGGGGCCGAATGAGCCCCCCCCCCGACAGATTCGTATACTTTTCATCCCTCCAGGAATATGGTTAAAGTAGTTAAACATACCCATATAAAGGTAACTGAGATATGTTCTGAGTTCAGAACATACCTGGGTGCGTGTACCGGACTTGCATCTCGGCTGGGGAAGCGAGTTCCGGCCGTTAAATGGGCTGAATAGGTCCGGTGGGTGGACGCCAAGACGGGAGTAATTAGAGTCGGTTGACTTACCAATTTACAAGTCTGACCTTGACATTTGCCAACAGTCTCACTTTAGCTCATGCTGGATGCATATCATATCTTTGAGAGCACTTTGGGTGATCATGGTTGCAATCGATGGCTTTGCATGCAAAGTATGGCCCATTAACAAAGTACCTCGATCCTTACATTTGCTCTGACTGTGGTCCGCCATTTGACCTAGTTTTTTTAGTTTGCTTTAAATTCGTCTCATTGGGTGCTCGCGAATACCGCCTTGCGCGTCTCGCTGCGATCGTTGATTCGGAAGATAACCAGTGTGTGTGTGTGGTGTGTGTGTGTGGTGGGGGGGGTTTAACGCCCCCCCCCCCCACACACACACAGTCAATGGTGTTCAGCTGAGACATCTGTAAATGTCGGGTCAACACCACACTGTATATCGCCGTGTTATTCGACCACAGGATCTGACCGTGCCTGCCCGTGGTTGCCCACAGGAGTGTCTTGAGGGCTTCTCTCTGTGTTCGCTGCATATTCTGGAGGACCGCTCGGCGCCCTATCGACCCTGCACCTATCTGTACGGAAATGGCAAGAAGTGCGGAGTGGCCGTCTCAAAGAAAGATAGGTCAGTGTTGTTGCCGTGCCGCCAGAGGCCAGCGAGGTCACTGAGGACCGCGTCGTTAGCAGAGTATCCTCAGACCTCAGACTCGAACCTCGGTCAACCATATCGATCATCCCAGGTCTCAGTGCACACTGCACATTTGTGGTTTATAATTTCATGCACTGTCTTAGCTGTTAACTGTGCCTCGTCTCTCGACCGTGTTTCAGCCAGCAGCAGTGTCAGGAGCACCGGCGCCGGCTGCTGGTGGCCAGGGAGAAGGCCGAGCGGCCGCGGCCGCCGGCTGAGTCGGTCGCCTTGGTGGCCGAACAGCTGCAGAAGAACATGACTTCCGCCACTGCCGTCGCCCAGACTTCATCGTGTTCGGGAACGACGTCGTCAGGTGAGCTTCCCTTTGCTGAGACTGGACGCATAGCGCGCTTATTCTTAGTGCCATATATTATTGTTGAGAATGAGGTTTATAGCACCCTAGGTCCTGACTATTGCCTTGCTCGCCCATATGCCCCAATCGTCATCCGGAATAGTGCACCCGTCTGGCTGTTCATCTTTTAAATTGTTTTTGATTTGGTGTTCGAACAAAAACAAGGTTCGACCGTTGGTTTGATCTGATTGTCGGCGCCGTGTGAAGTCACTCCAGCCGTGCCGACCGTGAGCCCCAGTCCTGCCGGGCGGCATCCCCGTGGCCTTTCCGCGTCACTATCCCCATTCCACTCCACCGTCCGCCGTGCCACCACACAGTCGTGCCGCGCGTCGCTGGTCTCGGGAGCGTGCTGCGCCGTGACTGTATCGGGTGCGGTACGACCGGCCGGGGACCGCCAGCCGATCTCTGCCGTCGTCCGCCGACACCCCTGGGACGCCGCCAGCCGTGTGAGAGGCGGAGAAGTTGGTGTCGGTTTGTTGCGAAGTAATCACGCTGGTCGGACGCGGCGCGGTCGGTACGCAGCGGTGGCTGAGTGGTGTTAACAATTCACACGGCTTGGGAGAGGACGGTGAGAGGAAGGCTCAGAATGGGATGAGAGGGTGGTGACCGTACTAGCGGCAGTTGGTTGAAAATGCATCGATCTTTGGTGTAACTTACGCGTAAGGATGGAGTTAGTCCATCAGCGTCTGGTACCTGAGAACTGGTGAGTCTATTGTCTGGGAGCTCCCGGCAGCTACAGTCTTTCTCTTCAATCAGATTGGAAGCACTACTGCGGTGTTTGGAGGTGGAGGTTCGAACCACGGCGCTTGACTCCACAGCGGAGTTGAGGATGTTTCCTAACCTGTGTTGCCTCCATCAGGTGACGGCTGGGAGACTGCACAGCGAGCTTTACGGTACGGTTCGGACTCTGACTCTGGCGAGGGCGAGGGAGAAGGAGACCGTACTGTCGAGAGCCCCCTGGAGCCGCCCCTCAGCTCCGACGACTGTCTCAGCGGCCTGAGCGACGACGATGAGGCAGCGCTGAGGCACGCCGGGGTCTACACGGATGATGAGGTGAGGGTGGGAGGAGACACGAGTCATGAGGTGAGGCTGAGTTGAGACACGCCTACATGGATGGTCCGGTGATGTTTACACGGATGATGTGGTGGCGTCTGCACGGATGATGTGATGGCGTCTACTCGCGCCAATAACCCGAGCAGTTGAGGCGCCCAAAATCTCCAAACCATAACCAAACCAAACCAAATCCAAACCATAATCTGGTCACTCGGTCATTGACGCCAGACTCTCCGAATCGGGCATCAAACAGGCAGCTGCGACGGCGGCGATATCAATGGATCAATCATCACTAAGCTGGAGGTGTTTCATCTTGTGAGATGGTGTTGTAAAAACTCCTGAAGTTACAGTCGAGAATACCGACGTGTATCTGCCTTTGATTTTATCTTTACTTTGATTGGTCTCCTGAGCGGTGATTTGTCGGTGGTATCTCAGAGTTATGAAATGCCAATCGCTAAAAATGAAGTTCTTTACTTTGACAATGAGCGTTAAGTGTCCTGTAAATAACTATACAGATTACAGTCACAGTGTATGTGTATTTATGTTTGCTTGTGTATGTGTGTATGTTTGCTTGTGTATGTGTATTTATGTTTGCTTGTGTATGTGTAAGTGCTAATATGTGTGTTTGTATGTGTGTGTGTTCGTAGGTGATCCGTCTGTCGGAGCGGCGGCTGCGCCGGCTGCACCAGCTCTACCTGGGCCAGTTTGACCGGCTGCAGCACGTGCTGAAGACCAAGCGGCGGACCTACCTGCTGGAAGTGGCCAGGGAGAAGGAGACGATGAGTGAGTACGGGCCGCTGTTAACTGTACTGAGCGGTGTTTACATTGTACTTTTGAATTCACCGCTGTAGGCCTGAAAACTGCTATAAGTGATGGGTTAATTAGGTTGTCGCAAAGAAGAGTTTGCTTGGCTAAATCTCGTCATCTCGCTCTGGTCGCGGTCGGAAATCATCACTAAGAGTAAGAATATTGTGTGCGGATTTTGTGCGTTAAGACGCTAGAACATTCAGCCCTTGTATTTGTATTTATTTGACATAACTGGCGACGGGATAAACTATTAATTGGCGAAAGCACGTATATAAAACCTTGTGACAACCGTTAAGTTGCACTATATTAACAACACGTATGTCACCTATTACACCGAAATATGGCACGCGCGTATGCACATTTCTACCTGGGCCATGTTTGAGACGGTTGTGGTGTCAGTGGCTCCTGAGCTACATCAGTGTCAGTGGCTCCTGAGCTGGTCTCGGTCAGTCGTCTGTCTAATTCAGCTGCTGTATGTCTGCTACAGAGAGCATCAGCGGCGCTCCACGGGAGACGATGTCCGAGCAGCAGGCCTATGACCTGCTGAGGGCCCACAGCCACCACCAGAAACCAGCCGGCAAGGACTACTGGTTCTGGCAGCAACGGCTGGAGAAACGCTCCGCCGAGGTATGCAGACACCACAGACACTGAGGAGAGGACAAACGGGTGGACATGTAGAGACAGCTCATACATACAGACGCAGGCAGACCACCCATCCATCACTGGCCTTCATACATCGCCACAATCAGGCTGATTAAGCTGCAGACTTGTATTCAATTCAATCGATCGCCCCCGTCGTGTGGTCAACCTTTCGGGTGCTGCTAGTGCCCGGGGTTCGGTGTCGGCTAGAATGCCAGGTGCGATGCTAGTTTGATACGTAGACTGAGTATGTTACACATACGTCTACGTACACAAAACGTGGGGATCCCAGACAGCGTACGCTGGGTCAGCGGACCCTGATCGTCGTCAGGACCCGAAGGGGTTGCTGGCCGCACGACGGCGGATCTGCAGTAGATTGAACTGAATACAACTCTGGATATACACTGGGTGATCATGTGAAACTGTGATAAGTTAGGTGACTATCAGAGACATATATTTTACATTGGCATGAATGAAACGCATATAAACTGTTCAAGTCCCATTCTGGGACATGTATGATGTCATGATGCCAATCACCCTGCGTGTCAGTAGTTTTGTATAGCAGGTGTTCCAAGTAGCGACTTTTTTCGGCCCGGCACCGCGTATTTTTCGCCATTTTCCTCAGCTGCGCATCGTCTATGTTCTGTGACACGTTTTTCACGACCATATTCAGCTGAACCTCGGTCCGTAGCTCACACTGAACAGCATGAATGAAGGCCAGTCGCCAGAAACTGAAGTAGACACGGCAGAATGGGCTACACGGTGGCCAGTGGCGCTTGTTGGGCCAGAACCGTCAACGGCAAGTGCCTGCCGGTCCACTGCTACTGGTCTGAAGGATCCGTCGCCTGCCAATCATGTCTGGAGATGCCTGGGGCAGTAATATTGCTGGCTGTACGGACCTGCGCGACATGTAAATGCTATTTGTTTCAACAAGATTGTGTGCCTGCCATGAGACCACTCCTGTGATGGAGTTCCTCGCATCGAAGTTCGGCTACCGGATCATCTACCGCAGAAGCAGGCACGCACTGACGCAGCGTACAGCGCGTCCTGTTCTATCCAATGCTTCAGTTTCCGGTGACGGGCCTTCATTCATGTTGTTCAGTGTGAGCTACGGACTGTGGATCAGCTGAATATGGTCGTGGAAAAATGTCCCTCAAAACATGGACGATGCGCGCCTGAGGAAAATGGCGAAAAATCCGCTGCGCCGGTCGGAAAGAGGTCGCTTCTTTGAACACCTGCTATGCAAAACTACTGACGCGCAGGGTGATTGGCATCATGACATCATAAATGTCCAACAATGGGTCTTGAACACTGTGGGTTTCATTCGTGTAAACGTCAATCATATGTATCTGGTAGTCTGGTAACTTATCACAGTTTCACATGATCATCCTGTTGATGCCTCCCGCGTCTGTATTGAATTAGCAGCTGGTATGTATTCCTTCTGATGACACATTTATGTACACATCCCAGCACGTGTAGCCACCAGTTTGAGCCTATTGACCCATACAGAGCCTATTGACTGGCTCTGTATGGTGACTGTTTGCCTGTGTACGGGTACAGGGCCCCGTGTCTATACCATGAATGGTGTAGACTAGATAGTAGACCCTGCTCTCATGGTATAGTATACCACGGGTGGTGCATTATGGCAGCCTCGCCACCNGTTCAAAAATCAAGAAAGCACCTCGGTCCTCGACAATTTATTTACACCGGCCTCATGCAGTATTATACACTGGTGGCACATGCTACGCACTAGAGATCATATATACATACTGAGACATGATAAAATGCAAATCCGGTCGGTATTTATAAGTGCATGACTATATAGTGCAACTGCAAAACTTAGTACTTTATACAACGAAATTATCCGAACATCATGTTTTCCGCTCGTATCGAAAGGCGTCCCGCTTTCAGTTGGTGTACATGGGCTGCATGCCCATGGGGTTAATTGCGGCCAGGGTAGGTGGTAGACCATCATGTGGGAGGTCATGTAGGCTGCCTGGGTGAACTGTCGGTCCAGTTTCCGAGTCGATTGGTGACGTTTCTTTGCCGCCATCTTGATGACTCTCTTGGCCACTGGGTGGAGAGTGGTCTTGTGGCCGCGGCCGGGCTGGGTCTGCAGGCCAAGCCCCAGCTTGTTACGTTTCAGCCAGACGTGCAGCTGACTTCCTTCTGCTGATGACCAGCTGTTGACAGACGATCTTCTGGCTGTTCTTCTAATCTTCTGCGAAAGAAGCGGCTGCATTCTTTTCTCATTGTTGCCCTGGACAAAAACTGAAAAGTGACTCTGGCGGTGACCCGTCCCGTACTGATGGGCTCGGGTCACCGCCCAAAGGTCAGGTCGCCCGGGCAGTGTAGGCCGGAAGCGCAGGTGCGGATTCATTAAATTTCCCGCTCCTACCTCCACACAGGGACGAGTGCGAGCGGAAAATGCGCAAAAATAGATGTCCGGATAATTATGTTACACCCTGTAGTGTAAAACTTAGTGCAAAACTTAGTACATAGCAGTATAGTAGTAGTATATTATATATTTCATTACTTAGTAGTTATTATAGTGCAAAACTTGGTACTCGTGTGGTACTCATGCTTTGGATTGTATCTGATTCAACGAATATATTTTCCCAGAGAGGTGTTTTTATTTTAGTCTAATATGGGTGCATGGCTGCAACAAAAGATCAATAAAATGCGAATCTGATTTCGCTCAGACTTGATTCGGCATTCCATTCATAGTAAAATATCTGCACTCCTAACCTAACCATAATGAGGTTTTCCGGATTAACCAATATTTTATCGTAAATGTAATTATCTCCCGGTTCCAAAAATAACCATACACTAATAAGCTATACATACCCAAACCGAAGACAAATATCACCATCACATTAATGCTCACATATCTTTTGGAATGCTTTCAAATAGGATTAGTGCCCGAGCCACTCTGTGAGATCACAAACCACCAGCGGTCTGACCGGGGGCGGAGCTTCTCCAAAAGTTGGGGGGGGCGAGCTGAGAAAAGTCCATTCAAGTACCATAACCAAAATCCACAAAATGCAGATTTCTCCCAGATTTGACCCACTTCCTCGTCAAGGTTGGGGGGGGGGCTGAAGCCAAGTTGGAGGGGGATGAATAGGAAATACCAAATGAATAGGAAACTACACCCCTGGGTCTGACGTCACCAATTCCCTGTGATGTCATTAGTGGAAAACTTAAGTCCGTTGTATCGTGACTAGGAAAGATTGTGTCTCTAAAGACTTAAGATGCTATAGTTCAATTTGAGCCGCTTCGTGATGAATCAGCTAAGGATATACTGTCGTTTGTGTGGAAACTGGAAACTTTGTGATGTGTGTGTGTGTGTGTGTGTGTGTGTGTGTGTGTGTGTGTGGTGTGAGTTTGTGTGTGTGTGCGTGCGTGCGGTGCGTGCGTGCGTGCGTCGCGTGCGTGCGTGCGTGCGTGCGTGCGTGCGTGCGTGCGTGCGGTGCGTGCGTGTGTGTATGTGTATGTTGTATGTGTGTGTGTGTGTGTGTGTGTGTGTGTGTGTGTATGTGTGTTGTGTGTGCATGTTGGATATATGCGCAGAGCTTGTGATTTGTGATAAGTGCTGAGCGATGTGCATTCGAATCATGTCCTTATTAATCGGACTGATCTAATGCTTTCCATCCAATCGATGAAGGCTGCTTTGGCTCTGAAACTTACGGCGAGTTACATTTTTCGTCTACCTTCTGTTTCATTGCACTCAAAACTGTTAACTCTTTCCTAGAGGGTAAACCCGCCACAGCCGGGTAACAGGGCCCACAAACGTTTGTTTACCACCCATCCGACGGTGACCTGTTTTTACCTACTCTCGCCAAAAGGGTAATTTTTGTATTTATAAATACAAAATTACCCTTTGGGCAAGAGTTAGTGAAAAAAGTTTACCACCCAGTGGGAGGTGAAATACGTCTGTGGCCCTGCTACCCGGCTGTGGTGGTTTTGAAGAGGGTTTACCCTCTAGGAAAGGGTAAACAAGTTGTGTGTGTGTTAGTGGTGTCAATCGGTAACCAAAAATTTGTAACAAAAAAAAAATGTGACCGATTTGGTAATCGGTCGGTCAGGCTTAAACATTTTTGGTCACTTTTTGGGTCAGCCTTATCTCGAGCAATTTACTTTTTCGTCTCATTTTTGCGCATTTTTATTTCTATCCAGCGAATCGATGCTTAATTTGCTCAAAATCCAATCAACTAATATACATACTTAATAGAACACATCATTATGATATCAAGATTGAAAATATTGCTCACAAGAGTAAGCGACATCATTAAAATAAGTATTGTATGCATTATACAACTTACATATTACATACACCACCACCACCACCGATAATGTCAAAATCGTCAGATTTCGGACATTTTTGGCTTCAACCAAAATCGGTAAATATTTGGTCAACCAAAATGCTTTCTGTTTGGTATTGGTTTGCTATTGGTCAGGAAACTTTGGGAAAATGACATCACTAGTGTTTGTAAGGCATTCCGCATTGCTTTCATCAGTTTCGTGTAAAAAGTCAGTTTAACTTTTATTTAGCCCCCCTTTATGAGCTAAGTGAATCGTTGATTCGAATACAATTCTTCCAATATCCAACTTTTTTATTTTTTTCCTTTTAACCCTATTCCCTGCGGGGGGCAGATTCTGCCCCTCCCGGTAGTTTTTTGCCCGTCGCTTCTGAACCATTACGTCTATTGTCTTGAAACTTTCGGACTTTTCCTAAATATGAATGACGCGTGTTCTGTGAAATTTTTAAAAAATCGGCCAGCAGAGGCGGCTCCAGGGTCATGTTTTTGGGAGGTCGTTACGAATGCAGGTGTGCGGCGCATACTCCCTTCGTAGTTTGCGGTGGAATAAAAGCATCATCAGAAACTAAGTCGATGCTTTTTACATCATACATAATT
The DNA here is from genome assembly GCA_014673585.1 of Semibalanus balanoides. Taxonomy (NCBI): domain Eukaryota; kingdom Metazoa; phylum Arthropoda; class Thecostraca; order Balanomorpha; family Balanidae; genus Semibalanus; species Semibalanus balanoides. Next base: position 32,146 of record VOPJ01006005.1, read on the forward strand.
GAATTATGCATATTTTGGGGCAGAGGCGCACTCAGGTAAATAAAATGGGAGGCGATATTCTCCGTCAATTTAGGCCGAACTTAAAATAAGCAAGATGATAAAAGGCGTTCCGCACATGATGCCCCCACGTTGTTTACCTGCATACGCCTATGCACAATGTGTTACATTTAACAATTACAGCAAACAAAGCCGTCACATGTGACGTTCCCCTGGTCCAAACTAGTAAAGGAAAAAAAAAGCCAAACAATATTTTTCATCCAAAATATCCCCCCAATTTTTTATCCCTGAGTACGCCTAATGATTGTTCATTTTGTACTTGTCCCTTTCACACATTAAAAGGGCATGACAATGGGAAGCTCAAAAAAGCGTTCTTGCATGAAAATCGGTTCGAATGCACATGGCCACAATGACCTTTCAAAAACACCACAAATTTTCCGTATTTTTTGCCCCCCTGGCCCTCCATTTTTAAACAAAAAAGCAATTTTCGGGTCCTTAAAGAAAGATTTCGTTACGGACGAATCGAAATGGTGTTTTGTCCCATTGATTCGGTTGAGCGGTTCTCTGAGATCTCTGGGGGGGGGGGGCAGAATCTGCCCCTCCCCGCAGGTTAACGTAATTCTTGCCGCCCGCAGGGAATAGGGTTAAAATATAAACTACCTATAATACCTACAATGTGAAATAAAGCAACGTTGCAAATTGTCAATGTTAAGCTAGAGTGCAGTTTCCCACGCAGATGGTTCTCCGAGGGAGATATCGTCTAACCCTATTACTGTCGGGGGGGGGGGGCCGAATCGGCCCCCCTTGAGGTTTTTTCGCGTATGGGTCATTCATAACTCAACTCAGATCTTCAAACTTGCTGCTTTCCTAACATTTCATTGCGCATGCGAATGGTAATAACTTTTTCCAATTGAAATTATTAGGAGGGGATCCAGGACAGTTTTTTAGGGGGGGTGTTCGGACGTTTTGACACATTACATGGTTAACATCATGGAGAGTTGTGTGTTGAAGAGAAAGTGTTAAGCAAAAAACAGGCAATCGGTAGAGAATTGATTGTTTTTTTCAGATGCCTATCTTGAAATTTCAAAAATGTAGAATTTGAAATCCAAATTTTTGAAAAACTTATTTTTTCAAAAAAATGAGAAGTTTTTTTTTATTTCAAGACGTTTAAAAAACGCTGTTGAATGTAATGTGAGAGAAAAACATGCAAATAATATGTGTTAAAGTTTCAGGGGGATATCTAAATATTTGATGACCCTGATGTCAGGTCAAATCTAACCTTCCAAATATAAAGTATATGGTGAAAATGAAAAAACGAGGGTTTAATATCATTGCATCGATCCAATTATTTCAAGTATCATGGTCATCTTATGGCCCTTCTTGATGAAAAGGATGATTTTTTTTAGTCAGTGGACCCTTTGAAAGGTCATTCAAGGTCACCCAGACATTTGTATCAATAACTCGTGACAAGGAACATCATAGAGACTCACCAAATGGGTTTCAAAATTTTGTTCTCGTCAATACGCGTCTTTTGCTATGCATTTTGAATCGACTTAAGTCACCTTGACCTTGACCTTGACCCGGGTCAAATTTTCGATCTTACAAAGTTGATATGAATTCGAATCGAAATGACGAGAGAAACACGATGGTACCAAAATAAATGCTATAATATACTATTATAAACGTATTAAAGAACAAAACATTTGCTGAAAAACAGATTTTTTAACCTTTGTTGACCTCTATACAGTCCAAACATTGACCTGAGGTCATTTATGATCCTTACGGGTGAAAGACAATTAAAACCGGCTTTAACAGTGATTTTAACGGAATTCCTCCTAGCTGACAATAAGTTTTCCGCCGATATGGCAAGAGGTTTCCCTGAAAATATCTGTTTTTGACAAAAATAATTTGTGATACGTCATTTGACCTTTGGAAGATAATGACCCAAGGTCACCAAAAATTTGACAAAATAGAGTTCATTGTCGACCTTAGTCAAACACCCAAGTTTCAATGTTTCTAGCTCTTATGGCAGCGTAAAGATATGAAGGGGGCCGAAATGAGCCCCCGACAGATTCGTATATCTTTTCTTCCCTCCAGGAATAGGGCTAAGAAGGTTATTTTTCTAATAAAATCGCATAGTATTTGAGCAAAGTATTTGAGCATAGGTACGTTTTGATAGAACTCATCTCAAACGGCAAAAGATTATATCGAAGTATCCCATCAGATATGCATATTGCAATTCACCAACGTGTCGAAGCCATCCAGCTCCTCTTTTCGCTGCCGCCGCATAAGCCCACATTCCTACGTCAGCCACTCAGTACATGCTGAGGCTGGTGTACCGGCATACATCGCTACACACCTACCAATCGATAGCGATAGACTTCTCACCAGAACGCTTGACAAACAGACGCGTCGGACTAAGTTGCACCTGGGTCGCGAACCGACTCAAATTGGGAAAGCATGTCGCATTAGCCGTTCGCGTAAACATGGCGCGCTCAGCATTCCTCGCACGTTTCGTTGGCCCACGAATAGTCGCCTTTCGCCGCCAGCTACGCGGCGTCAACGCTCGTTTCAAAGGGTTCCGTGCGTCGTCGGCGTCGCGTTGGCGTCGGCTGCGGCCGTCGCCTCGGATCAGTTGTTGGCCTACACGACGGGACCGTAAAATGTTTGTAGCATAGTCTTCCCGGCTGAAATTGTCACGCAGAACTAAAAAACGAACGGCAAAAACTTGCCTCGTGTCGAAGTTTTGGGCCCACGCTGTTTACAAGTTAATAACCAGAGTTTGTCGTGTTCGACTCTTCGAAGGGACGAGATGCATTTTAATCAATACCTTGGTATGCTATTTTTCCATGAAGCGGATCCCAACTTATCAAATGTGATAGGTTGATCATTTGATTTAAGTGCTGCTACGCGTTTGGTTATAATATGCTGTTAGCGGCATGTGTCGGGTATAGGGAAGAGAACATAGCGAGGGTCGAGCGGTCACTGAGCGTGAACCACGGGGGATCAGAGGGAGTGTTGCTGGGTCGATGGACAGGCCAGAGGATGGCATGTCAAATAAAAGGTCAGGTCACTCGGCAGATCAGGGGCTGTGAGACTGGTGTCTCTGGGTGTATGACTGGTCCTCAGTCAGATGGATGGGGGCTGCGGATCGGCGGATGGTCCGGAAGGATATTTAATTACTTTCTCTCCTTTCTGATATGGTCCTCAGACTTCAGCAGGTTGTGCAATACACTTCCCCACGGTGATCAGCAGTAGGCAGCGCGGCCCCAGCGGGAGCGTTTTCATCCTTTTCCGGGGATGAGCGACATTAGGTTGAGCAACACGACTGTTTGTGTAAGACGTTTGATTGATGGTAGCCAGGTCCGCGGACCGCGCCCATAACGCTGTTTAACATGTCATCAGATTGGTCCAGACGGAGCCAAATGAACGTCATCATCTGGGTCCAGACCAGGTCGAATGAATACTGCACCGTGAACCGACTGTTGTGCGTGCCCCACGATTAGCCAGCGTTCTGCTGCAGAACTCTCATCAAAAGAAATACTGCACCGTGAACCGCTGTTGTTCGTCCCAACGATTAGCCAGCGTTCTGCTTGCAGAACTCTCATCAAAGAATACTGCACGTGAACCGACTGTTGTGGCGTGCCCCACGATTTAGCCAGCGTTCTGCTGGCAGAACTTCATCACAGAATACTGCACCGTGAACCGACTGTTGATCGTGCCCCACGATTAGCCAGCGTTCTGCTGCAGAACTCTCACCACAGAATGCAACCGACTGTTGTGCGTGCCCCACGATTAGCCAGCGTTCTGCTGCAGAACTCTCCATCACAGAATACTGCACGTGAACGACTGTTGTGCCGTGCCCCACGATTAGCCAGCGTTCCTGCTGCGAACCTCTCACACAGATCTGCACGTGAACCGACTGTTGATCGTGCCCCGCACGATTAGCCAGCGTTCCCTGGCTGCAGAATCCTCTCACAGAACTACCTGCAACCTGAACCGACTGTTGTGCGTGCCACGATTAGCCAGCGTTCTGCTGCAGAACTCTCACCACAGAATACTGCACCGTTGAACCGACTGTTGATCGTGCCCCCACGATTAGCCAAGCGTTCTGCTGGCAGAACTCTCACCACAGAATGCAACGACTGTTTGTGCTGCCCCACGATTTTAAGCCAGCGGTTTCTGCTGCAGAACTCTCGCTACACAGCGATGACGTCACGGCACGATGGGCTGGCTAGAATGGCAGATCGCTATTCCTTCACTTTTACCCTCCGACCTGTGTTTCGACTGAGAAATGTATGCTAAGATCTATTATACCTTGAGGTAGACTTCAGTTTGCTAAGTGTGTAGGGGTTGGAAATTTTGTATCGTGTGATTTCAGTGTAAAATACGTTGACTGATAGGCAATCATATACTTAACTAACACGAATACACGGGTCAAGTTTTGGAAGTTTATCCTTGCGAGTTAGTAGCCACTTAAGTTTGAATGTCAAACTTTGGCTATATCGCCAGCAACATACGATGGCAGGCTTCTTTCTGTGAATGGCAATTGGCATACAGCCATACGTATACATTTTTGGATAGCATGATGATTATGAGTTACAAGTTGTTTATACTAAATGGCATAAACGTATAGAACAGTGGGGGCCACGTGGTCATGAACCCCTCACTTTGTTGCCATTTTTATCAAATATTGTAGGTATTGTACTTGGTGTGGATAATTTGTGATGGCAAAAGGTTTGCAAAGACGAGAAAGGCTCAAATCTGAAAAAAACAACAATACATATGGGGTGACAAATAGGTGACTCTCAAGACTAGTTAAAAGTTTCACATATATTTTTTTTCAATATGCATCACTATTAATTACTAACTAGTAGCTTCATATATAGATATATACAGCTGTCATGCAAATGGCCTCATTCAGCCAAACATATTTCATCAGCAGGAACGTAGAAACGTTATAGAAAGTGCACTTTCTATAACGTTCCTACGTTCCTGCTGATGAAATATTTTTGGCTGAATGAGGCTATTTGCATGGCAGCTGTATTATATCTAGATATGAAGCTACTTTTTAGTAGTTATGTATATTGGTACAAAATTAATGACACACAAAATGTTCCTCACTGTGTTGCGAGGGACAATTTTTGTGCCGATCACTGGTGCAATCCAGAGGGGACGGGCCCTGTGCCCCCAAAACGACTGAAATTGACGATCAGCCGAAAATTGTCCCCTTATCTGAAAATCCAAGCAACTTTCACTGAGAGAAGTTTTATGTATATAACTAGTTATGCGTAAGAAAGCGAAATCCAACACGAGTTTCATATTAGCCGTTTTCACGATGACTTATTTTGCGCGAAATGTTTTAAAGCATCTTAAAATGTTTTAAAATGTTTCAGTAGTAGCCGTCTTCACGATGGACAAATTTGCGATAAATGTTTTTTAACCCTCGCTCTACGGTGCCGTAGGGCGAGGGTTAACACATTTTTTGCACAAATTAGTCCATCGTGAAAGCGGCTATAACTAAAACATTTCAAAACACTTTAAAATGTTTTAAAACATTTCGCTCAAAATAAGCCATCGTGAAAACGTCTATTATGTGAGACTTTTTGGGATTCCCCAACCAACTTTTTTCCCCTGGCTCTGCTGTAGTGGGCCGACCATAACGATTGAACGTTCGATCTGCAGTACAATTAACAGGTAAAGCTAAATGGCTAAATCATTGTTTTATGCAAGCTATATAAATATACGGCTTTTGTTGATAGTTATACATCACCTTTTAACTAATTCAATTCAATTCAACACTTAATTCCTTGTCACGGTTTTGTTGCAGGACGGTTTCGAAATTAAGAGTGACTTGCCGGTCTCTCGCAGCCGCAGCCATGTGTTTCCAGTTCAATGGCGCACCACCGTGGCATGCACACTGCACAAATATACACTGCACTCGGCACGTATCACGGCCAAAGCCACCCTGACGGCGAATAGGCCAAACAAGCGGCCTGATGCTATAGTGGAGGGCGGGGCTGCGAGCCGCGCCTGCGGAGGCCGGCCCATGGCACCATGCTTATTATCGTTTGTCTTCGCCAGTTGAGAACGCAAGTGAATAAAGCTGGCGTGGGATTGGGCGTCAGCGGCGTCCACCACTGGGGCAGGTACATTGTGTGAGGCGAGATAATTTCCAGTGTCCGCCCCCTGCATGGTCGACATGTTGGAGTAAATGTGCCACTTGCTTTGCGCCAACTTCAGTCCCCACTGACCTGTGTGTGTTAGTACCGTGGCGACGCTATTGATAGGAGCACTGTTGATGTAGTTTTTGGGCTCAACTAGTTTCAGCCATGTGTTCTATGCAGGTTGTAAACAAAGGTGCTAGAACGAGTTGCAGTAACGGCCTCGTTGCGACTATCCACCTGGTTGGGATGTATTAAATGTCTTAAAAAGAAGCTTTAAAAGAACGTTGGCTGAATGGTCTCGAAAGAATAGGTATATTGTAAACAATACATAATCATATCCCGACAAATGCGCGTTCTGCCTAATTGAGTGGAAACGTAGGGTTTTATATAAATATATGCAATCATATGCATGCTTCACAAATAATAATAAAATATGACCAGTATATTACATGAAGACATAACATTAGACCAACACCTCACCACCATGGTGTAACTTGAAATGCAAATCGGGGTTGTTGCTACAACCCCCAATAAACTTTGAAAACTTAACATCACGCTGTGAGCTATGTGCTCCAACTAAGGCTCTTTTCATTAAGTGCAACCCGATTATTTCAGCAAAGTTAGGGCCTCTGAGCCTCCAACACCAACTTAGCCGACCCGCACCGGTCTGGGACCTGGGTCCTGCCCTCTCCTCACCTTGGCAGGAGCCCAGGGCGGCCGACCGCAGCTAGGCCGCGTCGTCGGCCGCCGCCAGCGTCAGCTGTCTCTCGGCTGGCTCGGAGACGGGAGGAGCTAGGAGTCTCGCAGTCGGCGCCGGCCGCGCACTCACCGCCGGCGGCGGCGCGCGCTCGCCTCGGGGTCAGTGAAGACGCAGCACCGCCCCGGGCGGGTCGCCTGGCCGGCCGCGCCGCGCCGCTCTACTGCGAGACGGAGGAAAGGCCGGCGACCAGCGTGGTGCTGCGGTGAGGTAGAGTGGAGAGCCCGGCCCGTGGCGCCTGGTTTTGAAGCGGACTTGTGGGTGGATTCAGTCGGAGGACGGACGATTTCTGACGGAGTGTCGTGTGGAAAGGAGCCTGTGGTGTACTGCGTGTCCTGTGAGTACCGGACTCAAGATGACGCGTGCAGCAAAGTTGGTGCGTAGCGAGGGTGAATAGTCCGCGACCTGGTTCGAATCGCCGTTTTCGTCTCGACTAGCGGACCAGTAGTTCGACGGTTGCAGCATCCGGCGGGACTGAGTGCCGTGACGTCAGTGGTTAGTGCCGTGACGTCAGTGGTTAGTGACGTGACGTCATGGCGCAGGCGGATTCCCACGGGGACACCCGGTCTGGGCCAGCTTCCAGTCTCCACCCAAAGCACGCCTACGTCGCCGTACCGAGCGCGCGGCTCGACCTTCCGAACGGCGGCTCCGGCTCCTATCTGAGCCTCGCTCCGGCTATGTGCTCCGGCTCCGGACCCGGGCTCTACCCCAACGGCTGTTCAGTCTCCGGCTCCGGGTCCGCCCGTGGCTCCGGCTCCGGCTCCGGCTCCGGCTCCGGCTCCGGCTCCGGCTCCGGCTCCGGCTCCGGCTGCGGAGCGGGCTCCAGCTCGGGCGGCTGGTGCTGCTCGCTGGTGTCGGCGTTTTGTCGATTGGTGTCGTTTGTGGTGGACTCTCCGCGCAGTGCCAAGAGACGCGACTCGGACCCTGTCGTCACGCCGGACCGCCTTCTGGACACAGACGTAAGTTGACTCTGGTCTCAGGCCGACCCTCTCCGCACTCTAACGCTGAAGGCTGAAATCCACAGACGCATGGTACATAGTCCGGAAACGTAATTTCATGATGTGGACAATAGTATTGGTATTAGCCGTTTCACGATGGGTTTATTTTTACCCGGTAGTACCCGGTGGTACCCGGTAATATTGCATGCGTTTTGGGTAATTGAGTCTAAGAACACGACTTTTTTCCGGAAATGTTTGGTATCAATCAAAACTTTATGAATTATAAAGTTTCAATTGACACAAAAATCATGGAAAAGCCGTGTTCTTTGACTCAATTACCCAAACGCTCGAAATATACCGGGTACTACCGGGTACTACCGGATTTATTTTTACCCGGTATTATCCGGTAGTACTCGGTAATATTTCATGTGTTTTGGATAATTGAGTCTAAGAACACGATTTTTCCCGGATATTTTTGGTATCAATTGAAACTTTAAGAATTATGAAGTTTCAATTGACACCAAAATATCCGGGAAAAGCCGTGTTCTTAGACTCAATTACATAAAACGCACGAGATATTACCGGGTACTACCGGGTACTATCGGGTAAAAATAACTCCTTCGTAAAAATAGCTATTACATGACTGTTGTATGTATTTCCGTGCAATACGGAAACGCATACAACGCATACACGCATACGGAACTGCAGAACGAAAGAGATGTCACTGTTGCACAGGCGAAGTTGAGAGCTATAGTGACTGGGTGTTACTGCTGTATAATTTTTAACCATGTTAAGGGAATTAATGCCATTTTTCACAAAAAATGGAGTTAGCACTTGGAATGGAAGAAACACTCAATTTAATCTTCTTAAGTTCATCCATCACATTTTGCATACATATGTCCCTAGCTGAAGTTATTTCAAGTTCAAGTTGATAATCGTTCCGTGCTTATAGTAGAGCGGCGTAGCGATATTTTCGTGCGCTTTTTGAAAAAAGTTTTGAAAATTTCACAACAGTTAGGCATTTGTATGAAGATAATTTTTTGATGTGGAGGCAAG
>VOPJ01006006.1:0-42065 GCA_014673585.1 Semibalanus balanoides
ATGAGCGTGCTGCGGCTGGCCAGGAGGGAGGAGCGGGTGGAGTGGCTGAGGGCCAGGTGCGGTGTGGGAGCCCGCCTGGTCCTCGACACCCTGCTACCCTTCTTTGAACTCGTAGAGTTCCATTCAGCCGCTCAGGTGTCTGACCTCATCAAGGCAGAGGCGTGTGACTTTGTGTTCTGGCTGCAAGATGGGCCACTGTGGCTCGCCCTGCAGAGCGGCAGGGCCGTAGTCGCCTCCACCACCGCCGCCACCGCCACCGAGTGCCAGCTCTGCTCGCCAGCCCTTCTGCTGTCCATGGTGCACCAAAGCCGGTCAGGCAGCATGGCGGAGGGCTTTCATGACCTGGTCCTTGGGTCCGGGGGCACGTCAGACTATGACACTATGTTCGAGCTCGACGGTGCCTTCCGCTGGACGGCGGAGGTGGTGGCGGAGGCAGGGGCGGAGCCGGGCCGCATCAGCCCACAGTCTGCGCCACAGCTGTGGGCTGAGCCCACCGGCAGTCCCGGCTTCGTCATACTGCGCTGGGTTCGTACGTCTCGGTGCGTCCACGAGGCGCCGCGGCCGGCGCTAACACCTGACTCGGTACGCCAGCTGATGCGAGAATTCAAATGGGCCCTGGGCTCCCACTGAAGCCGAGATCTCCTGCTCCGGCCCGGCGGTCAATGTCATGATGCCACACATAGCAGACGGCGGCATAGACCACGTGCCCTGCCTCCGCCTGCCCTGGTGGCCTGACAAGCGGAGGTTTCTGGCTCACCACCGCGTGACCGACTTCCCGCCGGCGGCCGCACGACGCGACATCTGCCAGTACGGCGTGCACCTGGTGCCGACAGGACGTCCGGGCAGCGCCACCGAGCTGTCCGAGTGGCGTGTGTCGTTTTCGCGCGCAGAAGAGGTGGCCTCGCTCCACCTGAGTGTACAACAGCGGGCCCCCGTACTGGTCGTGAAGCGCCTGAAGATCAGTCTGAAAGAAAGCGGGGCGGCGCCGGCTCTAAAATCCTATTATATCAAGACGGCAGTGCTCTGGCGGGTGCAGGACGAGCCCAGTGACCGCTGGGCAAGTGTCATGGACGCCGTGCACATGGTCCTGGACTGGCTGGAGCTCCATCTCACCGCCGGCAGCCTGCCCTGCTTCTTCTGGGCTGAAATTGACCTCCTGTCGGGCCTCGGCACGGACAAGCTGGAGGATATGATCAGGACCGTCAAGATGATGAAGAGCCTCCTGATGGCTTGGTACACCAGCCGCACACCAGCCCATCTCCTGATGGCCTGGTGTGCGGACAAGTTCCTTGATCTGGAGTGGTCCATGCTGGAGGGCGGGTTGGAGCCGCTCTCAGAGCGTCAGCTGCGGCTCTGTGTGGCGCGGCTGCTGGTCCGGCAGGCCGTGATGCTCAGCATCATCTTTCGCCCGACTGCCCCCTGCTGGTTCGTCTGGCAAATGTGCTTCGTCTCACCTCTGGTGCGCCTGTCGGAGAACCGGCTCCTGGATTGGCGTCACCGACGTGACTCGGGCGCATACCACCAGCAAGCAGTGGCGCACGCAGGGGGGGTCAAAGGGTCAAGCTGGACCCCCCCCCGAAATTCTGAGGGGGCCCGCCATCAAAAAAGACCCGTATTTCTGGCCCATAACTTAGTGAGGGGCCCGGTCTGGCGGAAGGCCTGATCGAGCAGAGGCCCGTTGCCCGGTCTTGCATATTCTTGATACGGGCCTTTTTTCTGGTAGGGGGCCCCGGTCTTGGTCAGTCCGATCGAGCAGCGGGGGCCCGGGGGCTGGCAATAAGGCGTGATATGGGCCCGTTCAGAACGAGGGCCCCGGTCCTTGCAATATTCGTTGATGGCGGGCCCTGTTTTCTGGTAGGGGCCCGGTCTTGGTCAGGCCCGATCGAGGCAGGGGCCCGGTGCTGACAGAGGCGTGGCATGGGGCCGGTCAGGACTAGAGCCCGGTCACAAACAGAGCCCGGTCCTTGCATATTCTTGATACGGGCCATTTCTGTAGGGGCCCGGTCTTGTCAGGTCCATCCGAGGCAGGGGCCCGGGGGCTGGGCAAAGGCCGCGATATGGGGGCCCGGTCGGACGAGGGCCCGGGTCCTTCGTATTCTTGATGCGGGGCCCGTTTCTGGTAGTGGCCCGGTCTTGTCAGGCCTGATTCTAGGAGGGCCCGGTGCTGACAGAGGCGGGCATGGGCCCGGTGGTCAGGACGAGGGCCCGGTCACAACAGGGCCCGTTCCTTGCATATTCTTGATACAGCCTTTTTTTCTGGTTAGGGCCGGTCTTTGGTCCAGGTCGATCGAGGGCAGGGGCCCGCGGCTGGCAAAGGCGTGATATTGGGCCCGGTCTATATCGAGGGCCCGGGTCCATGCATATTCTTGATACAGGGCCCCTTTCTGGTAGGGGCCCGGTTTCGGTCAGGCCAATCGAGGCAGGGGCCCGTGCTGACAGAGGCGTGGCATTGGGGCCCGGTCAGGACGAGGGCCCGGTCACAACTGGGCCCAGCGTCCTTTCATATTCTTAATACGGATCTCTTCTGGCAGAGGCCCGGTCTTGGTCAGGTCCGATCGAAGCAGGCGCCCGGTGCTGGCTAAGGCGTGATATGGGGCCGGTCAAGACAAGGGCCCGTACACAACAGAGTCCGCTCCTTGTAAATTAGTTGATACGGCCCCTTCCTGATAGGGGCCCGTTCCTGGTTGAGGCCCGATCGAGGCAGGGCTGGTGCTGGGCAGAGATATGTATGGGCCTGATGGTTCAAGACGGAGGTGCCCCGGTGACAAACCAAGGCCCGGCCCTGGCCATATTATGATGGCGGGCCCGTTTTCTGGTTTGGGCCCGCACTTGGCCAGGCCGATCGAGGCAGGAGCCCGGTCGCTGTAACTGCGTGATTATTGTTGGCCTGGTCAGGATTATGGCACAGGTCACAAACAGGGGCCCGCTCCTTGCAAAAATTCTTTATTACGGGTCCGTTTTCTGGTAGGGGCCCGGTCTTGGTCAGGCCCGATCAAGACAGGAGTCTGGTGCTGGCAGAGGTGTGTTCATTGTGGCCAAAGTCAGGACGAGGGGCCTGGTAACAAGAGGGCCCGGTCCTGCATATACGGGCCCCTTTTCTGGATAACCGGCCTGTTTCTGGGTAGAGGCCCGAATCGATGGCAGGGTCCGGTTTGCTGGCAGATTGCCACGTGATATGGCCTGGTCAGGACGAGGACCCGGTTCAGCCCAATCGGGCCACGTACTTGCATATTCTTGATACGGGTCCTTTCTCAATAAGGCCCTGTTCCTGGTAGAGGCCCCGATCGAGCAGGAGCCCGGTTGCTGGCAGAGGCGTGATATGGGGTGCATTGTCTGGGTCGAGGGGCCCGGTCACAACAGGCGTCCGTTCACTGTAAATTTATTTATACGGGCCCGTCCTTGTATGGGCCCGGTCTTGGTCAGGGCCCGCTCGAAACATGGACCCTATGCTACCACAGGCGTGATATGGGCCCCGGTAGGACGAGAGAAGCCTGGTCAGTGGTCACAACAAGCGTACGGGCTTTGCATATTCATTAATACGGGGCCCGTTTCCTGGTAGGGGCCCGTTTTGTCAGGGCCCGATGCGAGCAGGGGCCCACCTGCTAGCAAAGACGTGATATGGGACCCGGTCAGGTCAAGTCTCGGACTAAAACTAGAGTCTATAAGCAAACAATAACTAAATTGTTTACTTAAAACTGATAAATATGTTTTTTTCATAGGGTTACATTGAAAAAGTCAATAATATATCTTGACCTTAGGCCACCGATATAGAAAATCTGAGATATTGTAAGCCCTAATGACCTCATGGACGTCCATGAGTTGCATGTCACTCCGATTATCCCATATGTGCCGGTTACCTAGAAGCTGCTTCGTGGTGAAAGGTCATGTCATTGGTCTGACCTGGTAACCTGGACCGATTCCTTTCTGGTTTTGGGACCCCCATTGTTGCCAAAACGTGGCCTTAGCTAACTCATTTCAAGTTGCTGAAAGTTCCGAGTAGATATCCCTGCGTTTTCTGATTAAGGTGGAAAAACGAGGGGGCGTAAAAAAACGCCTAAAGCCGCCTCCGAACGCCTCCAGGGCTATTTCCCATTATGTTGACGAACTTAGCCTAGCGTAGTTTATTCGGGACTTTGCCGTCCAAAAGGGCCGGGACTTTTAAACCTGTAGACGTAGAGGACATGAATCTGGGAGGTTAGAAAGAATAAAGCGACATCATTGGCGCCAATATTACAATTAATCAATTTCCGAAGAAGTAATTCATTCATGCCCTAGATAATATTGAGTATCGTTGTAAACGCGGTTTCTATTTTCACTGCGCTTTACGCAAAAGCATCTCAAACGTCTATCGGGGTAGCCAAATAATATTGTAACGCTTAACTTTCCTGATTAATAAAATGCTTCGCTATTTGGCACGCGGAATGTTTCATCGTCAATACTACAAATGTGCCTACCTAGGAAGTAGCAACCGATGTCTTTTAGTATCCAAGCCCACCAAGGATAATGGGTAGCAGATCTTCCGAAAAAAAAAACACCTCTAGTTTATAAGACGTTTACAAAATTTTAGAACTTCCAATCTGTTCACCGTGCTTTCTCTTATTTTGACCAAGCTCCAGAAAGCCTGGCGTGCGTGCCTCCAAAAACACCTTTTGTTAGTGCAAGCTGCCAATTTGACACGGCGTTCTTCTATAGGCCTAATAACCAAGTATGACCAATTACATTGCGATCCTATGAGTTTCGTTCCTCACGTCCTCTGAAAGTTGTTGACCCCTGATCTTGTCTCTGAAGATCCAAAAATTTCAATGATGTCGTTCATGACGGGTGTGCTCATTTGAAAGCTCTAGTAGAGTAGAATACATTTTAATAGTTCGGATAAAAATGACTAAAAAATTTCAATAGTTTTTCGTTTTGGATTCATAAACATCTACCAAAACCAAGCCTTCCAATAGAGCTTTCTTGAAGGCCATGGTTTTGTGCTAGATTGTTTTATGACTCTGGAAAACGAAAAACTATTGAGTTTAAAGCATTTAAAACTAAAATTAAGGGTTTATTTCTACCACGACTAGAGCTTTCCAAAAGAGCACCATGCGGATGTATGTACGCCTTTGATTTTCACCTTTTGGGTTAGTGTCAACAACTTTCGGATGTTCCGGGGGGAACCAAAGTTTTTTTAAAGGATCGCAATCAAAATTTGTCTAACTTGTTATTGACCTATCAGAGAAAAAACGCCGTGACGATTTGCAAGCTTCACACAGATAAAATATTGTTTACACCTTTGACCTGCGCAGCTTCCAGACAGCCAAGCAGGCAACTGATTGACACTTGCAGGGCCGTTGAGGCCCTGTTTCCGTTGGTTATGCCTTCCCAAGTCATGCGCAGACCACCTCCACATTTGTTGCGATGCTGTATGTTGTTAAAAATCAGCCATCAATGCGCTAACTGATCACAAAATACCAGCCTATAAAAATACCTCATGGTCACCAGTCACCACTTCGTGTTGTTGTCACTGACCTCATTTTGTCAACCTCGACAGTTGCACTGGCCAACATTCAGTAGCATACGCCAACCTAAAATTCGCCACATCAGTAGCACACTACGGTCATGGCTGGGTGTCATTTTCTATTAGGCCTGCGTAGCGACCAGGACCCTACCAATAATTCACCATTTTAGCATTAGTTCTATGGCTGCATGGCAAGAATGACATTACAATATATAAGGTTAGCAATGGGGCCCTTACAATAATTTTCAGAAACTGACGCCCCTGCACATAACCTTACAAGACATTGACAACAGGGGCTCCACCACATGGGGGACGGGGGAAAGAGTTCGCCCCGATTTATTGGACTTTAAACATTACGCCTACGGGCGATTGATGTAAATAATCGACTTCATAAAGCCTCTGCCCCCTGCCCCCGCCCCATTTTTCGGAACGTCGCGGAGCTCTAGATTGACAAAGACAATTATCATGTCTCGGATCCCATGTTTTAGGGGGCCCGCTAAAAAGCAAGTGACCGAAATCTGCAAAATTTTCAAAAAACTGGTGGGGGCCCGCACACAAGGAGGCCCGCTCTTAGTGCTCTGACCCCCCCCCCCAAATGAAATCCTGCGTGCGCTACTGACCAGCAGTGTTGCCTGCTGCAGGCCCTGTCTGTGGCTCCGGCTGACCTGGTGGGCGGGGCTCGGCTGGTGTCCCTCGGCGGTGACATGTTCACCTGGGAGGTCACGCCACTGTTTGCCCTGCTCACCGACTCAGATCTACAGCTGCTGCTATTTGACCCGACCGCGGTAGCCGCCTGGTGTCATCAGCAGCTGTGTCGACCCCCGGCCGGGCTGACCGCCGAACTGGACACGCCGCGGGGCAGAGCTGCTGATGCAGCCAGAGCTAATGCTGCGGGCCTTCAGCGAGGCCGTGCCGACCATGGCGGCCGAGGAACTGAGGTGGGACGAGAAGCTGACGGAGATGTGGAGGCAGGAGTACCTGCTGGTGTGGTCCTATCAGGAATGCCGGGAGGAGTTAGAGGATATCCTCGGCACCTCTAGTAGATATCTGGAGGCGAGGCTCCGAAGTCGGTTGCCAGAGATGGACGGCCCGACGGCCGCCGCTACGACCTACCTCTGGCGACGGCGTGTGGAGTACCTGCTCTCCGACGACCGCCTGCGGAAGAAGTACGACGTCGTCAGCACTCGGCGAACGGACAGGTGGCAGCTGCGACAGTTCGTAGTGCTGGACAGCCCGACGGCTGAAGGTGAGACCCGCTGCAAGAGCCGTTCGCTCAAACACACACACACACACACACACACACACACACACACACACACACACACACACACACACACACACACACACACGCAGCACGCACGCACGCACGCACGCACGCCACGCACGCACGCCACGCACCACGCAAACGCACGCACCGGCACGCACCACGCACGCACGGCCACGCACGCACGCACGCACGCCACGCATCGCACGCCCACGCACGCACGGCACGCACGCACGCAACGCACGCACCGCACGCACGCACGCACGCACGCACGCACGCACGCACGCACGCACGCACGCACGCACGCACGCACGCACGCACGCACGCACAGCACACTGGCCTTGGCACATGCCGCTGAACATAACCTAATGCCGTTGCGCCTCAGCCGTTCAAAACATCTCACCAGCCAGGCGTCATCTTTACGAGAGTCCTCATTGTTTACTGAACCCAGCCCGCCCGCTGACTCAGGTCTGGCCTGTTGTGTTCCAGGTTCACCGCAGGGTGACGAACGTGACGCAGCCGGTGGCGAGCAGTGGCGCAGTGCGCAGCAGGAGCAGCAGGGGGAGGAGAGCTACCACTCATGGGTGCTGGAGCAGTGCCGCTCCTACATGAAGGAGCGGAACGAACTGGAGTCGGTTCACCTCCTGCAGCGGGAGAGGCAGGAACGGCAACACCGCCAGGAGCAGGAGGAGCAGGAGCGGGACGAGCAGGAGCACGACGGAAAGGAGCGGAGACACCGCCAGGAGCGGGACGAACAGCAGCGGAGACAACAACAGGAGCGGGACGAACTGGAACGGAGACACCGTGAGCAGCAAAATGAGCAAGAGCTGCTAACACACGACGATTAGGGACGGCACATCTTGGAGAAACTGCAAAAGGAACTTGGATTCGTGTCGTGGCGGCTGGCGCGGTGGAATACGGGAAGGAAGTGACAGGTTTCTATCTGGTGTTAAGTGGCTCGGCGGGCGGGAGGGCACCTAGGACGGTTCGGGACACTATGGCGAATGTCATTTTGCCGAATGTTATTTTGTTGAATGCACATTGTCGAAGGATACTTTGACGAATGATGTGTTTTTGGCAACATGTGAATATGTCGAATGCAAAATGACGAATGCTATCTGTCGAAATACCTTTTCGCCGATGTGTCAAAATCTCGAAATGTCTTTTTACCGTCATGTCATTTTGTCGAAATGTGAGAAAAAAATAAATGCTTTTTACCGAACGACATTTTGTCGACATGTCAAAATGTCGAAATGCCTTTTTGCCGAAATATCATTTTATCGAAATGTCGAAAATCGTAACGTCTGTTTGCCGAATGTCACTTTGTCAACGTGTTAAAAGGTTGAAATGTCTTTTTGCCAAAATGTCATATTGACGGCATGATAAAAAATATAACTGTCTTTTTGCCGAACGTCACTTTGTCAACATGTGAAAAGGTCGAAATGCCTTTTCCTGTCGTCCGAGCACATCCTGCCAGGGTTTGCAATAGAAACCTTGCAAAAGTTTCCGGCAGGTTTCTCTGGAGTGGGGGTTGGCTGTAATGAAGAAAAATGTAACCCCATTTTTAAAACACATTCAACATGGGGTTTTGAACCAGGGGCGTAGGAACTCATTTGAAGTTGGGGGGCAAAAGACATTTTGAAGTCGATTCTTTCCATGCAACGTCCATAGGCGTAATGTTAAAATCCGAAAATGTTGGGGGGCAGTTTCCTTGCCCCCCCCCCCGACTCCTACGCCTATGTTTTGAACTGAGAGAGCAGTTGTGTAGTCCGTGTTGAAAAAACCCTATCTGCAAGTTTTCTTGGCTGAAAAGGCTCTCCAGCCGAATATATTCGACTTTTTGTCGAAGGAATGTGGGCCTTTCAAAGGAAAGTGCATGCCTGGGTAGAGGTATAGCCTCTGCCCAGGTGTGCGCTTATAGCTATGTATTGTTTATGATGTAATGGCGAATGAGATAGAACAAAAGATTCAAAATATGCATGTTCTTAGGTTCAAATGGAACCTTGGCCACACTGTGAAATCAAATTTAAAACTAAAAGTTGGGGTTTTCCTGCTTTTAATGACAATTAGTGTTGACATAACCGAAATGTCAGCAAAAACTGAAATGCAGTTTTTCGATAGAGCCGATCTAATGAATAACACACGATAACACGGAAGTACGAGCATCATAGTGAACCTCAATGGTTTGGCTTGCTGTGGCAAGTCAAACTTCCTGCCCCCGCACCCAAGCTGTACCCTATTGTATTATTTCTGCCGCCCGCCGCGCGTGCAACCGCTGCCGTACCTGCGAGAGGGTGGGGAAGGAGGGACCACCTGCTAACTTCCAAACCAAGCAACATAGAGCAACACGGTAAGAACCAGCATGTTGCCTGTCATGTGAGGAATCTATCGGCATGCAATTTTTAAATATTCCAAGACAGGTTTTGTATCAGAAATACTAAAAATTTATTTATTCGTTCGTATCTGGTCCAAAATTCATCAAAGGATATTTTCACAAAATGACGTTTTGTTGAGTTTCTTACAATTAAGGAGCCATCATCACTCAGTCAAAAATAAAGAAATTGCTTTTAAATTTGGTTAAGGTATTGTTCATACTCAGTGATTTCACATATATTTTGTTTCAACATTTTTCAAAATTTAGATTTTGTAGTAATTTTTCAAAAAATGCTTTTATTCTAGGGGCAAAACAAACAAAATTAAGAAAAACTGAAACCATCAGTTAAAAAAATACCGTTTTCTATCTTGCGTCGTTTTCGGTTTGCGATTTGATGCAAAACTCTATTTTCAACGATTTTTCCAACATTTATCGTTTTTCCACCAGCATGACGTCACTAAATCGTCATTATCTTTCAAACTTCTCAATCAATTGCAATGCAAGTCTTACAGCATACGTATAATTGTTGTTAACTTAGCTACTGCAAATTTAAGCAAGATGCACTTTATGCGTAGAGAGTTATGTAAGAAAACCCTCCGGGGAAGTTCGCCTTAGTACGGCGAGGGTTAAAAAAAGAAAATGAAGAGATACGCACGTAAAGATCAGCGCATACGCAGATGATACCACGCTGATATTAGATGGGTCAACTGAATCATTGAATGTGAGTTTGCAATGTCTTCAGCGGTTCGGAAGTGTATCAGGTCTCTCGTGAGAGACCTGACCTGACCTGACCTGAGTTCAGATGAACTGAACAAGGAAAAAACGCGTGCGGTATGGATAGGAGCACACAGACATCGTGAGGACACAATAGGCAATGACTTTGGAATCTCATGGGATAAAACGCCTATTTAATATTTGGGAGTAAAGATCAGTACGATGGGTGACAGCTTAGAAGAACTGAATTATCCAGAGAAGATAATTAAGCTGGAAATGAGACTCGCCCCGTGGTTTGGTCGTGGACTCACGCCGTACAGCAAAGTATACTTGTTAAAATCAGAGGCGCTCTCACAGCTTACTCATTTGATGTCGGTTTTGGCGAAACCCCGGCCAAATGAGCTTAATAAAATTGAATCGATAATGTATCGATTTATTTGGAACAAAAAACGTGATAAGGTAAAGCGGTCCGTATTAAAAAATCAGTATCAATTCGGAGGTCTCAAAGTGCCTGAACCCAGCAAATGCATGGCTGTAGCCTAAGATTCCTGGGTTCAAGAAGGCTTTTATGTCGGGGCAAATAACAGTAGTGGACAGAAGGTAATCGGGGAAAGTTGTTTGTCAATGGTAGCGTGTCGTCTTTCATTGCAATGAAACTTCATCTTGCATGAAGGAATACCTAAATAACGATTTCTGGTCAGATTGTTACGATACATGGAAATCAATTGAGGCCAACGCAGATTCGGCACCGACGGGAAGCAGCATTTTGGGTAATATTCTGTGGCATAATCAGAAACTTAGGCTTGAAACCATGGGCTCCGCCAGCGGGGGGGACGGAGGGGGACATGCCCCCTAAACTTCAAGTTGGGACCAGACCCACTCTGTCTGGCTCCGCCCTGTGTCCTCCCACGGTGTCCTGCTTGCTCCACGCCTCCACTGCTACTTCGATCACTCCAATTTATGCTGAGGAACGACTCTCGGCCCGGCTGCTCGCCCTGACACACTCCCCAGTCTCCTGTTCCTTGACATGAGTACAGCCCTCTCTGCCACGGGAGGACCATCAGTACCTTCCGGGGGCTGGCGCCAACCGCGTGACAGTTCGGGCTGGAGTGTGGCGCAAAGGCGAGCCAAGCGGTGCCAGTATGAGAGCGGAAAGGCCAGCGGTACATCCAGAAGTGCTGGGTGCTAGAAATACTTTGCTCATGCTGTGTGAACGAGAGGGAACGGAGGCGCGACGGTCATCGGGGCCTGGCCCAGACTGAAGTGCAATTTCCGGAGCAAGTATGCTACCATATGGGTGGCGACTCCCCTCCGGCGGGTCTCGCATAAGGACGCTCTAGGGGGCCCTCAATGGATCATGTCGGTATTCTTTCTATACGCAATATACTGAGATCCGGCATCGATATGTCACGGACCAGGGGTCGACGTAGTTATGTCGAAACAATGGTCTTGCCCAAGCGTCTCGTATCGTCAGTTTTGCAAATTGGGTAGAATTTGAAGACGGCCGGAGGGGCCACTCTTGAGAAGAAGAAGGAACTGAATGCTTCCAAGTGAGAGGATTGTACCACCGATTGAATATCGCTGGGATAAAAGCATACGCTCGAGCTCGGTAAAATTTCTTCGGACGGACCCACTCAATCAATTGGGGCGATTGTGTGGGTTACAGACAAGGTGACGTAGCCTAAGGGGGGGGTGGGGGGGCGGCCACCGGGGCCATCGGCCCAGAAAGCGAATGAATTCACATCCCCCTGGTATTTATTTTGAATGAAACGGGTTCTGCCTCTCTGAAACCCCGTATTAGCCCTTCCCCTCCTGCATATTTCAGCAAACACTAAATGAGCTGTTAGGATGCCAATATGAGCAAAGATATGTCACACTAAGAAGCACTAGGGGAAGAGATTTTAGGAGCAAAATGTGATTTTTTCCGACGTGGCCCCTCCCTGAGCAAAATCCTGGCTACGTGCCTGTGTGTTCGTGAAAATCCTGCCTCTGTTACCTGGCTCTGCGTTTACGATGATGCCGTATTGCCTGAGGCGTCTGACCCGGTCAACTGGTATTTACCGACCCTGTGTCACCCTGTCTGTCTGTCTGTGGCGCTCCACAGGACTGTGTTACCGGGGAGTACCAGTACCAGTTCCCCGACCGTGTCTGTCTGTCTGTGGCGCTCCACAGGACTGTGTTACCGGGGAGTCATTTACCAAAGTAACCGTAATCTCCCGCGCCTGTAAAGAATAGGTCTGTTATTCTGTCCTGCTGGTCGTTCTCCAGACAGAGACCTAAGTGTTATTCCGCCGGGGGAGTACCAGTACCAGTTACCCACGACACGGTGTCTGTCTGTCTGGTGGCGCTCCACCGGACTGTATAGTGTCCCTACCGGGGAAGCTACCAGTACCTAGTTCTCGAGCCCGTGTCCTGTCTTCTGTCCATAAGTTGGCGCGCACGGCTCCACTTTTATGGACCTGGTTTCTCGGTCTTTAGCGCTTCTTAGCCCCTTCTCCTTACCCCACCCCGGGAGTAACAGTAACACGGTCTCCTCCTCCCGACCCGCACGCTGCCTCTGCTCCCCTTCTCTAGTCGCGCGCGCCTCCACCGACGCCAATGCCCTGTCTAATTCCCGCCGCGGATCCGCCCACTTCCACCCGTCACACGTAGTTTCTCCTCGGGCCACGGCAACCCGCCACCACCCCCGTTCCCCCACGCCCACGCCACCGTTCCCTCCGCCACCCCCCCCTGTCTGTCTCGTCCTGCACCTGCCGCCGCCTCCCTCACAACAGGCACATAGCCTGTCTACCCGGGGCCAGCTACCCCGCTTCGCAGTCCACCCCGCGCCCTCTCCGGACCCCCCAGTCTCCTGCGCTCCTGTCCCTCGTCCGGCGCCTCCACCAGCGCACCGTTGTTACAACCGCTTGGGGAGTACAAGATAACCCAGTTCCCGGCACCGTGTCCTGTCTGTCCGTGGCGCTTCCACAGGGAACTGGATGTTAAACCATTCTTGCGCGAGAAGTACGCTAGTACCTGAAGTCTCCACGACCGGTGGTCCTGTCTGTCTGTGGCGCTCCAGCAGGGACTGTGTTACCCCAATAAGGGGAGTACCAAACGAATACCAGTTACTACCGAACCGTGCTCTGTCTGTCTGTGGCGCGCTCCACAGGACCCTCCGGTGTTACCGGGGGAGTACCCAGTACCAGTTTCTCCGCTGTGTCCGGGGTGTCTCTGTCTGTGGCTTCGGCTCCATCAGGCACCTGTGTTAACGGGGAGTACCAGTACCAGGTTCTCCGACGCTGCGACCCTGGGACCGACTTTTCACGGGCCTCTTCGCGTCGCTAGTCAATTAACGTCCGTCTTCAACAATATTTCTCTGCGACAATTTTGAGATGATAATCATTGACGACCGAGCCCGAGTACGAAGGCCTGACTACCAGGTGCTGACGCGGACCCGCATTCGGGCGCCCATGCTACGGACGGCCAGCCTCATCAGCGTGGAGAATAACCTGAGGAAGGTGAGTTCACGCAGCGCCAGACGGCAGCTGTGCCGCCGTCAGGTCTGTCCGCGTCAGGCGGCACCTGTTCTACAGAGCAGGGCAAGACGCACAGATACACACAAAGTGGTGTCAGTTCTGTGGATCATCTGTACCAGGCTTTGCGTCAGAGATATTGCCAAGTGCCAACCATAAAACTGTGTCGTGGTTGACGCTGGGTTAACCGGTGACCTGAGGTCACAGGTTTCAGAACGGCTGGTGAAATCGTATGCGTTGAATCGATTGGTGCTTGTTGAGAGCAAATTGGTCCAGCCGTTGCTAAGATTTATTTTTGCTGCAATGCCAAATAGGTATTTTGTATAATTTACTAAATCACAGGATGACCTGAGGTCACCAGTTTTAGTACGGCTGATGATTTCGTATGCGGTGAATCCATTGGTGCCTGTTAAAGGGAGTGTGCCTACTCTTTTGAAATGTCAAATATATTTTTATTACGGTAAGAAGCTACTGCTTTTTTGGGATTATTGTTTTACGATAACATTCACGTCGGAGCCCACTTAGTTTGAATTTGGTTACTTATTTTCTGTTTTTGCATTTGTTTTGTTTCAAAAACTCAAAAAACGTCGGTCACTATAAACAGAGCTAAAGCGAAAAATGTTACCCTATCCACTGGCTTGCAAACTGGCCAGAGCTAACATATAATGCTGAGGCGGTTGTAATTTAAAGGCATGCTTCTTAAGTTGCGAAAGCTCTCTGGCGACTGGGATTGAATAATTTAATCCTCTCTGCAGCCATGTGAATTGGCGAACATTTGGAATCATCTCAGCAAACTAAAGTGATTCTGGGGAATGAAGTAGCATGGCTAAATCAGAAAAATGAGTTCTACAGACTAGTGTCAACAACTCCACATGACCAATGTGAGTAGGCACACTCCCTTTAAGAGAAAATCGGCTCAGCCGTTCCCGAGATTCCATTTTGCTGCACAAACTGCGGTGTAGTAGCGTTGTCCGGTGGCCGTGGAGGTATGTATGTAGGACTAGGGTGTATGCAGGCGGGGAGTGTCCACTGTCTGTCATTGGCTGGCGGGCATG
The DNA here is from genome assembly GCA_014673585.1 of Semibalanus balanoides. Lineage (NCBI taxonomy): Eukaryota > Metazoa > Arthropoda > Thecostraca > Balanomorpha > Balanidae > Semibalanus > Semibalanus balanoides. The sequence continues at coordinate 14,423 of VOPJ01006006.1, forward strand.
GCATGCTGGTTTATAGAAGACATTCGGTAATACGCGTCCCGGTATGCGTATCTGACCGTCTGTAAGGCGCTGGGTCAGGTTGAGGGGGCGGGGTGTATGTATTACCTGTATCTGACCGTCTGGAAGGCGCTGGGTCTCGTTTGAGGCGGGGTGTATGTATTACCTGTATCTGACCGTCTGGAAGGCGCTGGGTCAGGTTGAGGCGGGGTGTATGTATCACCTGTATCTGACCGTCTGTAAGGCGCTGGGTCAGGTTGAGGCGGGGTGTATGTATCACTTGTATCTGACCGTCTGTAAGGCACTGGGTCAGGTGGACGCGGCAGCGGTGCGAAAGGAGCTGTCAGCCCGTGTGACCCGCATCTCAGAGAGCTCCTCACCGGACGTCAGTACCGTGGACGGCGGCGGACGGCGGCGCGAGCATGTCTCTCCTCTCAGGTGAGCGAGGCGAGCCGGGACAGGTTTCTGGCACTGCTGTTCAAAGGGTCACAGCTGTTAACGTGCCCATTATATCACAACCAGTCTCCGCCTAGTTCAGTCCAGTTATGAGTTAGTGAGAGTTGGTTATTGTCATTCCGGTGGTAAAGGTATGCCACTGGTCTAAAAGCGACTTTGTTATGCATTTAATATAATGTTGTTTATTTATTTGTATTGATAAAATCGACGACGGGTGACTCCAATTTCAGGCAGAGTTTCGAAAACTATACCGTATGTACGTATAGCACAGCGGGTATTGCTAGGTGATACTCGCCTGTGCGGGTATCCTCAGCTGGATGACTGACTGACTGATGGTGATCGGATGCCGTGACCGTGTGTGTGTTGACCGTCCCGCCTCCGTGTCTGTAGGCTGCAGCGGTGTCTGCAGCCGCTGGAGAAGCTGCAGCGCGACACGGCCACGGAGCTGGCCGCCGTGCGCCGGCAGCTCGAGCGGCTGCAGCGCACCCAGCTCGACTCGCGCTCAGCTGGCGGCCAGCAGCTCAGCCCCTGGCTGGTGCTGCTGCTGGCGCTGCTGGCGCAGCTCGTCACCGGCTGGTGGCTGCGCCGCGACTGAACGCGCCGTGACGTCACGCCATGACGTCAGCAGCAGCGGCGGCGCCTGATCGGCGGACTTCCACCACTGGAGAGCGGCCCGGCCACCCAGACAGATCAGACAGTACTGCTGACCGCCACTTTACTGACTATTATTGCTCCCTCGTGACCTATTATTTATTAGTTAGGCTTTAATCGTGCGTTTGATCGTCGGCGGCGTGTGGATATATTGTGCAATGTTGACGGGAGTGGGCGCGGCTGCTGTATATGAGTCGCGGCCTGCTCCTCTGTGAGGCTGGCTCGCGCGGCGCCGCGATGTTACTGCTTGTGTAGCGGCGAGGCAGTCTGGCCTCGCTCAGTGCTCATCTGACGTTCCTTTCCGTTCCTGAGGACGACCCGGGCCGATTGCTAGCTAGTCGCCCGGCCGGGTCTCGGCCTCCCCTCCTGCCTGGTTCCGGTGGGTTTCTTCCGAGTCTTCTGCGCGCGGCCGTCCGACCCGTCCTGAGCTGAGGTGCCACCAGTCGGCCGCACGGCTCGTCCTAACCCGTGCTGCCACCTGCCGGCCGTACCGTCCCCGGCCACTGCTCGCCGCGGCGCTAGAAGCGATGCTAGGCTCGTGTTGGCAGACAGCCAGGTGGGTGGGTGGATGGATTGACTGCTGGCGGTCTGCGGCGCGCCCCTGTAGTAGCAGCTCTGCCGACGGCCAGCAGGAGGGCAGCAGCAGATTGGCGGCGCTCCTGAGGCGCGTGACATTCCTCTGTGCTGCGCCGGCCAGCCGGCCGTGACGTCCCATTCACTGAATAATATACTATCTGACAGAGAGACACCCGGCGCTCAGTCACCGAATACACTATCGGACAGAGACGGCCAGCTTTGAGCAGGTGTGTGCGATTCAGACGAGGACGAGCGCCGTCGTGGCGCTATTCCATAGGAATGATGATGATGATGATGATGATTTGTGCTTAAGGGCGCCTCAACTCCATAGGAATGAGAACCCACTGGATTGAAGTGTTCCAGTTGGTCACACATAGGTCGAAACAGTCACAAGACTAGACAGGTTTATAACAGTTTCGACTGGCTATATTGGAGAGCGACATTGGCCGCGTACGATATCACAGAAACATCTCCACACATGGCACGACTCACAGCCCGGCGCCTACACAGAAATATCACCACACATGGCACGACTCACAGCCCGGCGCCTATGAATGAAGGCTGAGAGCTATGATACGCTATTATGAAGGTGAACGCACCTGCAGTCATGTGCATAAGGCGACAAAGTCGCGGACAGTGTCAAAACAGCCAGTGTGTCAATCATTTGACGACGATGATCGGGGATGACGGGGCAACGATGCCCTGCTTGGTCCCATAAAATGACGCAGAAAGAACTATACGACACCGCATAAAAACACTGGATTATCAAACACTCATCAATGTGTTTAGGACGCCCTTTAAAGTCCCTGGTCGCCTCTATCTTGGATACTACAACTCCTTTACATCGCAATCGCTATGCTACTATTATTTGCCGACTATAAAGTGTTGTGACTGACTCCCGTACACACTCCATCAACCAGAACAGACTCACGGGCGCAGCTTGAATGCGTGCCGTTATCGATCGAACAGTCCACTCATACTGACAGATCCCGCACTGACCATCCCGCACCAGCGGTAGCAGACTGGTCAGACGTTCAACATCATCAACATATACGTTACAGACAATGGGAATCGAACCAAGGGCGCCTCTTAAACTAACCTCAGTCTAGGTAGGTACCCAGCTGGCTCGATCAGCCGACACAGTTATATGTGCCGACAGGCGGAGCCCGAGCACTGCTCGGCTGCCGACAGCCGGCGGCGCCACCGGTCCTTCTCGGCGGCCGGCAGGCTGGGCGCCATGTTGACCAGCTGCTCAGGATCGGTAGACAGGTCATACATCTCCCAAAACTCCTGTAACGATGCCGACAGCTGATTCATCTCCCAAAACCCCTATAACGACTCAGAGTCAAACAGGCTCAGGAACAAGTCGGATATGCGTGTCGTCACAAACTGCAATACCGCCTTAACATGTAAACTGTAAATAATCGTAAAAATTCCCAACCCAAAAGAAGCGCCGACATTCAAATAGCTGACCTACAACAATCCATTATGATGCAAAATTATGAAATCGGTACAAGTTACTCATCGGACCAACTTACCGGCTGTGTGAAGCGGCAGACGATCTGGTCCGAGTCGGCGGACATCTCTCGGATACAGCGGTACGTGTTATCAGCTGAGTCCTGGCACTTACACGCGAACCGCTCGTAACAGTGCTGGAAAACAACAGCGGTATTCAAACCACAGGTAAACAAAACAACAGTCATCAAACCACAAGTAAACTAAACAACAGTGCAGTCTTCGAATCGCAGGTAAACAGCGCTGAGAAACAACAGCGGTACTCAAAACAGACGTCCCGCGGCGGTACAGAAGTTTCACATACCGGCTGCACTGCTGTTTTGTTAACAAACACATTTGCTCATCTAATTGGTCATGATACAACAAACTGCATGCGGTGACACACATACTAATTTAATCATAGAATCAAGCGATGACACACAGGATTAAAAGACCAAATGGACGGAGAACCGGGTCTCGACGAACTTCATGATTTAACCGTTCTTCCTATAATTTAGTCGTGAGATGATGATGACGATGACGGATGATTGGGGTCTTAGGGCGCCGTAACTGAATTCAGCAGTGAGAAGGGATAGCATAAAACTCGTGGCACAGCAGCTATACAAACGTCAGCTTCCACAAGGAGCTAAATCATCCCACCCACGTCCCACATCTCGCCACGTCACGCCTGTCGACTTACCGACACGTTCTGCGCGCGGAAGCGACAGGCCGGCTCCACAGCCACATCATACTCTCCGTTATAGCTGACCAGCAGCGCGGTGCGGGGGGACGGCGGCGGCTCGGTGGCTGGCGGCGGCGGTCCGGCGCGGCCTGCACCGGTCTCCGCCGACACAGCCTGCAGGGACAGCATGTCAGGTGGGCCGGCGGTCTGAGTCATGTCAAGCGAGGAGGCCTGATGGTATGCCATTAGATGAGAACACCCTGGGCCGAGTCAGCTCAAGGGCATGCTGTGAGACAGGCATGCTAATTGCTAGGTGAGGACGGTCTGTCTCGGCTCTGGACCGTCACAAACCAGCAAAACCATGACCACGTGCGGCCCCCGTCACTCTGCGTCACACCCACCTCCATCAGAGACACCCCGTCCATGTCGGGGTCGGGCGGCAGGCCGGCACCCCCGCCACTCTGCGTCACACCCACCTCCATCAGAGACACCCCGTCCATGTCGGGGTCGGGAGCAGGCGGGCGCCCCCTCACTGCGTCACACCCACTCCATCAAGACCCCCGTCTATTCGGTCGGGAGAGCGCCGGCTATCCCGTCACCTCCGCCGTCACACCCACCCCATCAGAAGACACCCGTCCAGCGGGGTCGGGAGGCATGGCGGCCCCCGCACCCTGCGCATCACCACCCCCATCCCGAGACACCGCCGTCCAGTCGGGGTGAGCAAGGCCCGGCGCCCCGTCACCCTGCCCACACCCACCTGCCATCAGAGACAGCGCGTCCCATGTCGGGGTCGGAGGCAGGCCGTCACCCCGTCACCGCTGCGTCACACCCACTCCATAGAGACACTCCGTCCATGTCGGGTCGGGAGGTCAGGCGCACAACCCGCACGCTCACACTCACCTCCACAAGACACCCCGTCCATAGTCGGGTCGGAGTCAGGCCGGCGCCCCGCCACTCTGCGTCAACACCCACCTCCATCAGAGACATGTCCTTCGCCGGGTCGGGAGCAGGCCGGGCGCCGCAGCCGTCACCCCTGCGTCAACACCCACCTCCATCAGATGTACACCCATCCATGTCGGGGTCGGCGGCAGCCGGCTGCCCCCGTACCCTGCGTCCACAACCACCCATCAAGACACCCCGTCCATGTCGGTGTCGGCGGCCGCCGGCACCCCCGCCACTCGCGTCACCACCCACCTCCAATGCAGAGAAACCTGTCCATGGTGGGTCGGGAGGCAGGCCGGCGCCCCTACTCTGCTCACACCCCGTCCATCAGAGACCCTTCGTCCATTCGGGTCGGGAGCAACCGGCGCCCCCGTCACCCCTGCGTCACACCCATCCATCAGAGAACAACCGCCGTCATGTCGGGGTCGGGAGGTCAGGCCGGCGCCCCCGTCACCCTGCGCGTCACACCCACCTCCATCTAGAAACGTTCCATGTCGGGTCGGGAGGCAGGCCGCAAACTCCTCACTCTGCGTCGACACCACCTCCATTCAAGACACCCCTCCATGTCGGGTCGGAGCAAGCCGGCGCCCCCGTCACCCTGCGTCACAACCCCCCCATCAAGACAAGCCCCGCCATGTGGGTCGGGCGGCAGGCGCACCCCGCCACTCTGCGTCACACCTCACTCTCCATCAAGACACCCCGCCATGTGCGGGTCGGAGCAGGCCGGCACCCCGCCACCTGCGTCACACCCACCTTCCATTCAGAGACACCCGTCCGATGTCGGTCGGGAAGGCAGAGCCCGCCCTCCCGTCACCGCGCGTCACATCCCACCTCCATCTCAGAGACCCCATCCATGTCGGGGTCGGGCGCAGGCCTGGCTGACCCCCGTCACTGCGTCACACCACCTCCAATCAGAGACACTCCGTCCATCGGGGTCGGGTAGGCAGGCCGGCGCCCCCCCACTCTGCGTCACAACTCACCTCACAGAAGACACCCCGTCATGTCGGGGTGGGAGAGCCGACCCCGTCACCCTGCGTCACACCACACCTCCATCAAAGACACCCGTCCTATGTCGGGAGGGAGGCAGGCCGGCACCCCCGTCGCACTCTGCGCACATCCCACCCTCCATCAAGATCTACCCCGTCCGATGTCGGGTCGGGAGAGCCGCACCCCGTCCCTGCGTCACACCCACCTCCATCAGAGACACCCCGTCCATGTCGGGGTCGGGAGGCAGGCCGGCACCCCCGTCACTCTGCGTCACACCCACCTCCATCAGAGACACCCCGTCCATGTCCGGGGTCGGGAGGCAGGCCGGCCAGCTGCAGCACAGTAGGCGCCAGGTCAACACTGGAGACCGGAGCGCTGACTACCCGCCCAGCCGGCAATCCACCGCCGCGCAGGTACAGCGGCACGCGCAGGTCGAACTCGTACGGCTGCCGCTTGTCGATTGTCAGGGAGAACTGACCTGAGGGCGAGCGTGGGAGGTGCGGTCAGGACGGACCGCGACAAGAGACGGTCAGGCAGAATACAAACGCAATCAAGAGTGAGAGAGAACAGTACCAAACGCAGTCAGGGAGTAAGCATGTTGGTTGCTTGCGAATCAGGCCAACACAAGATCAATGTATCCAGAAAGCCGATATCAGCGCGATAGACAAATGAGCATCACGGGGAGATAAGCCAGCCAAAAGAAGCGCTGTAGCGAGAGTCAAAACTAACATTTCATAGTCAGACCGACGGTTGGACAGCAGATGGAAACAAATAACTAAAGAGTGGTCAGAAGGCGATTGCTCACCAATACATATGCAAGGATATCCTTTGACGCGTACTAACCCAGGTGATAGCCGTGGTCGGACGTAAACATCAGGTAGGTATCCTCCAGTGCGTCCATCTCCGTGAGCTGCGCCACTAGCGCCGCCACCATCTCGTCGACTGAGACGAGAGTGCGCCACCGGTCCCGGTAGACGGCGTCCATAGTGTGGAGCACAGAGGTCGGCAGCGGGGCCGGCGCCTCCCGCAGCAGCCGGTGCTTATCCTGCCGACAGGCACATACAGGGACACACACAGGGTCAGCCCAGCGGGGCCGGCGCCTCCCGCAGCAGCCGGTGCTTATCCTGCCGACAGGCGCGGCGGTACATACAGGGACACACGCAGGGTCAGCCCAGCCGGACGAATGGAAAAGACACGGCCCGCGGGGTCGGAGATATAGAACCTTGCCTAGACGATCCACTGGCGCATCTTACCATTGGGGTGGGGGATTTTCCCGCCTATTGGCGCTTCAATTGACACGAAAGTGTATGCATGTATGCATTGGATCGGTCCTAGTTCAAGTCATTGTACAATTCCAGACACTTCGACAACTACACTGGTTGAATGCATAAAATCACTGACATGGGCCATGGGGACAAGAACAACCGACGAATTGAAGATAGTGATTGGATGCCCTTGGGCTACTGTGTAGTGTGCACTGACCAACGTACCGGAAACAGTGCCGTACTGTGTCATACTTTACAAAGTCGTGACGCTAAGAGGTATTTCCATAGTTGGGCAGGTATTTCCATAGTTGTTGGGTTGTATTTTCCATAGTTGGGTAGGTATTTCCATAGTTCCATAGTTACAGGTATTTCCATAGTTGCATTGCATTGCCATGATACGATACTGTGCGACATTCCATACCGATAGCAATGGTCAGCTGACCTGTGACCGTGTGTTGTAGCTGGCGGTGCGCGGTACGCGGGCCCGGGGAAACAGGTGCGCGTGCTGCGGCGCCGGCGTAAACGGCGAGTGGGATGCAGGTGGCGCCACCATCAGGAAAAACGGCGCGCCTCCCGTCGACCGTCCCCGCAGGAACTGCAGAGCGTAGCGCTTCTGGAAACAAGACATGCTGCATTCATTTCAACAACCGGGATTCCCTGCCCAGTGCCCAGCTGCCCGCTCACGGGTGGATTTGAAGTTAGCAGAACACTAAATACAGCAGACAAATACACAAATGAATGAATGGTGAAACGCAAAACACGATAAGCCTACGCACATCCCACGAAATCAAATAAGCAGGAGGCGTTTCGTATCATAAAGTTGGCTCGGCTCAGCGTTATACAGCTTATGACAGGGTTTCGGATTCTTGACCGGTTTCGCGGCCAAAACCAGACCAAAATCTGTGTTTGTGTTTCACTACCAAAAACAGCCTGTCCGGGCACAAGTTTATGTCGACAACAACACGCGAGCACGAAACCATTCATTGCACCACCAATATAGCTCGCAGAAGTTTGCCAATGGTACCATTTTGCTCCTTAGGCTTTGCTCAATCGATTCATGTTAAATTTATGCTATTTATAACCCGGATAAGTGTTGTAGAAGAATGGTTTTATGGGAAATGGTTACTAAATTGGCCTATTTGAATACAGTTTTTACTCTGGTCGGTTCGGCTAAGATCCAACGCAGCGGTTCTAAATAAAATGCGGGGAAGCTAATTAAACCCGATGTGATCTGAAAGTATGAATGAGGCCAAGAAAATGAGCTCAGCATATCGAACTCCGGCAAGCGTATAGTTGTAGTGCTACGCCTTCAAGGCTAGGGCGACCAAAATCTTTTTTACCCTGAAAACGCGTTTTTTTGCCTCATTTTTAACGTCTTTTACGCTGATTTTAATCATACTCAGAGTGAATAAAACAATTTGAGAGAATGTCAAATGAAAGTCACATACATTCCAACATTTTGACGTCAAGTTTGTCAAGATTGGTTGAAAACTGGCGCGCGTATCTTTTTTACATCCATGTCCGCGAAATAGGTCATGAATCCGAAACCCTGTCTTATAGCCTTTTATACCGGAGGGGCAGGGTGGCAGGACAGTGTGACTCACTATGACGTCAGTGAGATAGTCGTCAGGGTAGTTGTCGCCGTGCCGCCGGGCGGTGCCGTTCACAGACAGCGTGTAGTTGTAGTAGCGTGAATTACCGACCAGACCGACCCACCAGTCCCAGCCGCGAGGAACGTGGGAGACACCGCCGGCATCCCGCCGGCCGTACTGAGGGGCACAGAGAGAGACAAACTGCTGAGACAGGGAGACAAACTGCTGAGACGGAGAGACAAACTGCTGAGACGGAGAGACAAACTGCTGAGACAGAGAGGAGCGTGAGTCATCAATAAAAAAACAATAACAATAACAAACATTTATTAGAAGACAAACGATAACAACGGTGGGTAGTGGAGAGACGGTACAAAGGCATACTTGGTCTATAAAGAGGCACTATCCCCCCGCGCGACAGGGTTCACTACCACACCTGACGACCATAATGTGCACTGTGCAGTCAAAGGCCGTGTCGCTGTGGGCCGTTGAGTCTGACATCGAGTCATCGTTGACACACGATCTGAGTGGTGGGACATGCCGCCAGCCACCCGCTGGAGGCACTGAAGGCATACAGACACACTACTGTGTCAGTACCACTGGGTGCCGGCAGACGAGGAGCTACTTATTAGCCGTTTTCACATACTTTATTTACCAGGTAATTGGGGCGATTCGGGCGTTTGGTTTAAATGCAGGGGGCAGTGTTAGAGCTATGACCACGTGACATGGTTTTAGGTTCAAAATGCTCTAAATTCCAAAATGCAAACAAATCCAAAATTCTGTCCCAAACGCCCCAATCGTCCCAATTACCCAGTCCTTCGTGAAAACGGCTATTGCTGGTCATACAGCTGGCCACATCCAGGCCTACAAAGTCTAGCAATCCAAACTAATTTGAAAATGCACGGCTCCTTCTTTACCTCGAGGCTCAAACTATCAGCTTTCCCGTGGTCCGCAGTGGCCGGTCCCGTTTCCCACGCATTGGGAAGGTGCGATGACATGATCATGTCCGGTTACAAATTACGTTATAACGGCTGCGCTTATGTCGGCGGTTGACCTTGTACGGTGTACCGATCTGCGACGCCGTAACCGGTGCAGCGCGCAGTTCTAATCCGGCCTCCGGGTTTTCATGCGGCTACCGTATCAGTATCAGTATCGGACACGTGTTTAAGACAAACAAAGGCGCGCGTCTGCACGTGTCAGTCTGCACGTGTCAGTCTGCACGTGTCAGTCTGCACGTGTCAGTCTGCACGTGTCAGTCTGCACGTGTCAGTCTGCACGTGCACGCAGTGTACACACAGTCACATGTCTGTCAGTCAGAGCTTTGGTGCCGCCGTGCCATCATCTCGAAATACCACCGTCTCTCAATATACCGCCAGACAGCCGAGCACCTGAGAGTCAGATCCTTACACAGAGCAGCTTATATACATGACCTTGAAGGAACCTATCAACCAGTTTATATTCGTGATAGCGTGATAAATAACGGGACAATTATGCATATCCAGACGATAAGGCGGAACTGGAGGAACACTCGACTTTCCCTTACGCTGCCTGAGCGCACAGCCGTCCCAGTCATTACGCCTCTGAGTCACTCTATCTGCAGTGAGACAAGTGACGCATCAGCTCTCAACACAAAGCCGCTCCGGCACAAAGCGACCGACCGGCCGAGCCGTGACGTTTAGCCGACAGCAATGCAGTGACCCGGTTCTGGTGGGCATCACACATCACTACACAAAGCCCTCCCCTGACCCCGGCCCGGCGGCCAGGGCTGCCGTTTTTACATGGCCTCCCTGTGCTCCTCCGACGATCCGACGCGACCAATCTGCCCCCGTCAACGTCGCCGCATTACCTCTGTTCAGCAGTGACCTTGACAGTTCATCGTCCTGCCGTTAGTTTATTACGTCTCCTGCCGACTGCCGACCGCCGACCGCCGACCGCCGAGCGGCAGCGGGCAGGGGAGGGACGGGGGGGAGTGGTATGGCAGGCTGGCAGTCAGCCAGCGCGGCTGCCGGGCGGCGGACGTTCCACATCGTCTCCGGCCAGCGGAGCAGACAACAAAGAGCTGGACTGAATGACACCGGCCCTGACACCTGCTGTGTGTTTGTGAGTGTATACTGTGTGGCAACATCACACCGACAACCGACCAACAAACAGGTGAGAAGGCGCGTCGACCAGCTGACCCCACATAACACATACACATGGTAGCCACATGGTAATCACGAGGGCTGCCCACCTTTTCCACATGGTTTTGGAAGAGGTTTCCACATGGTTACCATATGGACTAGCACCCCACCTTCTAACCTCCTCAAACCCACATGGGGCCCACATGGGTATGCCTACGTCATCCCCATGTTCAATTGTGCCCACCTCAGCCCACATGGGACCCATGCCAATCCATGTGCAAGCCCATGCCCATGCTGAGCCCATGATGATGATTGGGGTTTAAGGGCGGGCCGACAACTAAGGTCATATGCCGCCCAATGCTGAGCCCACGTAGCCCATCTTAAACCTATGTGGTAACCACATAAGTGTCTTATGTGGGACCATCTGTATTGATCAGCTGACCATCTGTCTGTATGGATCAGCTGACTGTCTGTATGGATCAGCTATCCGTCTGTATGGATCAGCTGAACGTCTGTATGGATCAGCTGACCGTCTGTATGGATCAGCTGACCGTCTGTATGGATCAGCTGACCGTCTGTATGGATCAGCTATCCGTCAGTATGGATCAGCTGACCGTCTGTATGGATCAGCTATCCGTCTGTATGGATCAGCTGACCGTCTGTATGGATCAGCTGACCGTCTGTATGGATCAGCTGACCGTCTGTATGGATCCGTCTGTATGGATCAGCTGACCGTCTGTATGGATCAGCTAACTAACTGTAAGAAACATCTTATCTTCTACCGGGCGTCCCAGAAAGAACAGACGCATTTTTTCATTCTAGCTGAGTCAAAATACAACATTGTGAACAATCACATGCACCCACTTATAAGCAAACTCATGCTATTTTGTTTAGCATTGTTTGTTTAACATGCAGTCGCGCAGCCGTACCAGACAGACGCCAAAGCAAAAATGGTCCAATTGCAGTTTGAAACTAATTTAATTCTCGGAACGCAACGAAAGTTTCGCAGGCATTTTTAAAGCAAGAGAACACTATCGAGACGCCTTAATTTTAAGCATAAAACAAAAGTTTATGGTAACAGGCAGCACCAAGAACCACACTAAGCTAAGAAGCGGAAGAAAACGACAAAATGGAACCCCATTAACGCGAAAAAAGGCAAGGGAAGCCTTTCTTCGGAGCCCGTGCAATTATTTGAGCCTTCTGAGCCAATAACTTGGCTGTGGCAAGAGAACAGCGCAAATAATTACAAGAGCGGATATACAACCCAGCCAACATTTAACTTGGGCACTGATCGGGCACCATGGTTTAATTCCATTGTGCCCGATCAGTGCCCAAATTAATTGTTGGCTGGGAATTGTTCCCTAACAGTTTCAAAATTATTACAACTTATTTAAAAGCTCAGTTCATCAAAAGTTAACTCAGAAATATAAGCAGTCACAGACACGTTTCAGTAGCTGGTTTGTCTGCCTATAAACCCACAGCTGGCCCACTGGGCCACAGCTGGCCTACAAACTCAGCATACTTGACACATATAAAGTATTCTTCATGGCTCCGAGTGGAAGATAAGGATATCTTTTCCTAGCGTGTGACTGAAAAACCGAGCGACGAAAGAGCGAGGTTTTGTCAGGAACACGCGGCGCGGAAAAGATTTCCTATCTTCCACGAGGGAATCATGAATAATTACATATCTTTCTAGTAGTTTCATTTTCCATTGGGTCTGGAGTGCAGGAATATTTTTATTTTTGCACTCCTCTGAGATGCAAAGATACAAATGTTTAATGCTCGTTCAACGATAAAGTGAAATAATGTGTTACCTATATTTGCATCCCTCTGAGATGCAAGATAAGGTCACGCGAGTTTCGACGAAAAATCAAGTCTTGAGCTGAGCTGGACTGAATCAAACTCTACCTACTCTACCGATATATAATTCTTCGTGTTTCCCTCGTGGAAGATAGGAAATCTTTTCCGCGCATTTCCTGTCAAAACCCCGCTCCTTCGTCGCTCGGTTTTTCCGGTATTTCAGTCACACGCTTGGAAAATATATAATTATCTTCCACTCGGAGCCATGCAGAATACTCTTTATCTTTCTAAGTAGAGTTTGATTCAGTCCAGTTCAGTTCAGTACTTGAGTTTTCGTCGAAACTAGCGTGACCTTATCTCAGAGGAATGCAAATTTAACACATTATTTCACTTTATCGTTGAACGAGCATTTAACATTCTTATCTTTGCATCTCAGAGAAGTGCAAATATATACATATTCCTGCACTGCAGACCCAATGGAAAATCAAACCCTGCTAGAAAGATATGGATTTCTTCTTCTGGTGCCATCTCAAGTCCACTCCAACGTATACCAAACGAACTCTGGTTCCATCGAATAACTGAAGAAGGCTGTGGAGACCGCAGTGCAGAGTGTCAGACGTGACCAGAGACCTGCCGTGCCGCTCTTGAGGCAGCACGCTTCTCTGTGTTGGGATCGCGAGGGCGACCACATAGAACACGTTATTTGAAGCCGTCAGTAAAGCATAAGTGGAACGGTTCTCCATTGTCACTTAAAATAGCATGGAATAAGCTTCACAATCACAACCATGGTTGAGTTGCGTTTTTTGCCCCATTAGAGTATGACATAAATCGTTTTTAAATCCGTCTGTTTATTCTGGGACGCCCGGTAGGTATATGGAATGGATCAGCTGATCGCATATAAGCATCCGATCATGAGCAAGCATAATGGCGGCGACATTCCATTTTGTTGTGTGTGCATATATATTTTTTTTTTGGGGGGGGGGAGGAGTAAGGACTCCCCGTTAGAAAGTACGACAAGTACTCAGAAGTAGTTCTAAGCGACTGAAACAATAGACAAATGCCCAGTATAACGTGACCTTCAGTCACACAAGTAACAACATGTTGTATCCAGTTTCACATAGGTACATAGCACATTCTAGTAACAAGTTGCATGGCAGATGTCGGAATTGACGTAGTCTGTTTCTGCAATAACATATAATTTGCATTCAAGGATCATGCAAAAAGTGACCTACATATATTCGCGTTTGACGTCGAATTTCTTTGTCTCATCGATTATTTGACCATGCCTTTGTTTGTTTTTCAGGGGGCGTCACTGCCAGGCCAGTGAGTGGAGCTGATCAACGGATAAACAACTCAGGGTCATCAGCACTGGCTCCTTTGAAAGCCAGCCGAGCGAGGACGGGGACCACTGCCAGTGACGGGGACAGCCACCTCAGTCTGAGCTGGCGGCGGACGGCGGACGGACCTGCCTCCTTTGAAAGCCAGCCGAGCGAGGACAGGGACCACTGCCAGTGACGGGGGCAGCCACCTCAGTCTGAGCTGGCGGCGGACGGTGGACAGAGCGGCGGATCGCTGCAGCTGGCCGACCGCCGGCCAGAGAGACGCAGATCACCGACCCCACACCTGTCCCAACCACCACCGCCAGCGGCGGGACAGGTCGGTCACCCACAGCCGCGGGCCAGCTGGCGAGGAGACTACACAGCGCAGCAGGCGCCACTCGCGTCGGAATCCGTCCCCGTCACTGTCTCACGCGTCAGGAGGCAGCGAGAGGTGCAGCGTCGCGACACAGCGACGTGGTGCTGTGAAGAGGCACGACGATCCGAGCGGCGTCAGAGTACTTCGTATCTGGTGTGAGTTTGATCTCAGAAGCCAGACTTAACTGCCCGGGTGAAGTGAGATTAAGTGTTCGATGGCAATGCACGTGTGATATACAAACAAGTGAGTTGGGCGCTCAAGTGACTGAGTGCAGTGACTGCAGTGAATGAGTGCTGCAGTGACTGAGTGCTGCAGTGACTGAATACTGCAGTGACTGAGTGCCGCAGTGACAGTGACCTTGGAGCAGTGATGTCGCCGAAGGGTGGCGTCTGGGGGTTCCTGCGCAGCCTCGGTCGCCGCGGCAGCTCCGCTGACGACCCTCTGGCCGGCTTTGTGACGATCGAACTGCGCCCGGAGCCGGTGAAGACCGAGCCCTCCTCTCAGGGAGGACCCGCGGGGAGCCAGCTGCTGCCTGCCGCCGGGTCGGCAGCCTCACCAGAGACAGCACTGACTGAGGCCGTCACACACTGTGTCAACACCTACATCCGACCTGGCCTGGTCAAACTCGGCGCAGACGACAGCCTCATTCAGCACCCCACATCCAGAGGTGAGTCAGGGTAGTGTAGTCTTAGGCTGTGTCCTGACCGTCACATTCCCGGCGGGAATCCTTGGAATCCCCGGCGGGCATTTTTACTCTACTACAGTTTGGCAATGTACTCATACATTGGTATTCCTGTTAACTCTTTACTACGAGGAATCGGTAGAAAGCACTTTTACTGCCGATTCCCCGGAAATCCCCGCGGAATTATTAACGGGTCAGAACACAGCCTTAGTGGCGCGCGGTGTCATCAGTCAATAGTCGACAGACGACGATAAACGTTAATCGTTATCTTTACAGAGTTCGCAATGGCCGTTAATAATACGCAGCTATTTGACCGTGGATAACACTACTACAGACACATTGCGAGGCAGCGCGCTGCGCATCGGAAGCGTTGCAACGCCACGTCAGATATCATGCAGAATGGAAACAATTATCTACCACATTTGTATGCTTGTTAGGTGACCTGTGACTGCAGGACAATAGACTGTCCGGCTTTATTTCTCCACGCCTGTAATCCCAGCAACCATCATTACTCAGTTCGTGTGGTGGTGGTCACTGTATCCCCACCAACAACCAGCATTCCCCCGTTACAGTGGTGCTGGCTACTATATCCCCACCAATAACCACTATTCCCCCGTTACAGTGGTGCTGGCCGCTATGGCCGGCTACTGGCTGCTGGCCGTCTGTAGTTCGCTGATCCTCCTGGTGGCGGCGCTGGCGGCGCCTGCACTCCGCTCCGTGAGGGCGCTGGAGTCGGGAGACGGCGAGCGGCGGCGACGCTGGCTGCGCTACTGGGCCGTGTACGCCGTGGTGGCGACCGTGTCCATCGTCAGCGACCCACTGCACGGCCTCATACCAGGATACTGGACAGCCAAGGTAGGTGTGATACCTCCATACCGGGCTAAGGTAGGTGTGATGGCACCATACCAGGAACTGGACAAGCCAGGTAGGTGTGATACCCTCCATAACCGGGGCTAAGGTAGGTGTGATGGCATCCAATACCAGGATACTGACAGCCAAGGTGGTGTGATACCTCCATACCGGCTAAGGTAGGTGTGATGGCACCTATACCAGGATAACTGGACAGCCAAGGTAGGTGTGTACCTCGCAATACCGGGCTAAGTAGGTGTGATGGCACATACAGGATACGGAACAGCCAAGGTAGGTTGATACCTCCATACCGGGCTAAGGTAGGTGTGATGGCAACCATACCGGGATACTGGACAGCCTATGGTAGGTGGTGATACCACCTTCATACCGGGCTAAGGCTAGTGTGATGGCACCTATCAGGATACTGGACACCAAGGTAGGTGTGATACCTCCATACCGGGCTAAGGTAGGTGTGATGGCCCATACCAGGATACTGGAACAGCCAAGGTAGGTGTAATACCCCATACCGGGCTAAGGTAGGTTGTGATGGCACCATACCAGATCTGGACAAGCCAAGGTAGGTGGTGATAACGTCCATACCGGGGCTAAGGTAGGTGTGATGGCACCATACCAGGATACTGGACAGCCAAGGTAGGTTGTGATACCTCCATACCGGGCTAAAGGTAGGTGTGATGGCACATACAGGATACTGGACAGCCAAGGTAGGTGTGATACCTCCATACCGGGCTAAGGTAGGTGTGATGGCACCATACCGGGATACTGGACAGCCAAGGTAGGTGTGATACCTCCATACCGGGCTAAGGTAGGTGTGATGGACAATACCAGGATAACTGGACAGCCCAAGGTAGTGTGAATACCTCCATACCGAGGCCTAAGGTGGAGTGATGGCACCATACCAGGATTACTGGACAGCCAAGGTAGTGTGATACTCCATGAACCGGCAAGGTAGGTGTGATGGCACCATACAGGGATACTCGGCAGCACCAAGGTAGGTGTGATACCTCCATACCGGGCTAAGGTAGGTGGTGATGGCCCATCCAGGATACTGAAGCCAAGGTAGGTGTGATATCGTTCCCATCACACGGGCTAAGGTAAGGTGTGATGGCACCATACCAGGATAAAATGGACAGCCAAGGTAAGGTGTGATACCTCCATACCGGCTAAGGTAGGTGTATGGCACCCATACCGGATACTGGACAGCCAGGTAAGGGTGTAACCTCCATACCGGGCTAAGGTAGGTGTGATGGCACATACCAGGATACTGGAGCGCAGCCAAGGTGGTGTGATACTCCATACCGGGCTAAGGGTAGGTGTGATGGGCACCATACCAGGATACTGGATGCGATATGTAGTTTGTGGATACTCCATACCGGGCTAAGGTAGGTGTGATGGCACCATACCAGGATACTGGACTGCATAGGTAGGCGCGATGGTACTATACCGGGCTACTGGACACCGGGACAGCTAAAATATAACGTGGCGGTTTCATACCAGGATATTAGAATAGCTTCATGCTGGGATAATGCACAGCCAAAGTATTGTGAAGGCTTCAGTGCACACCACGCCGCTGAAAATAAATATGCACACGAACTGGACGGTCAGTGCGTATGTAGCAACTCTTTAGAACACCGGACACAAGTCAGACCACCTCTGCCATGTTCTGTGTTCCAGACACTCCTGCTGGTGTGGTGTGCCGCTCCGTACCCCTGGCACGGCTCCGACTACGTGTTCTACCACATGATCGTACCGTGCTGGCGACATCTGACGGAGACGCTCCACGACTACACTGAGGCGACAGAGCAGGCAGCAGCAGCCGACCAGTAGCCAGCTGTATTGTACTCAGGAGAGGACGAACCGTACCCTCGGGAGCCAGAGGTGGTGTACCAAGCAGCCGACAGCGATCCGGGCAGTGATTGGTTTTATCACACCCTCGGAAGAGGTCATCACTCGTGAAACATCAGACGGTAGCGTGATACACGACACAACATGTCTATTGGAATGACGTTCACGAGCCAACTTTTGAAAGGAGCTGTCCGATGTCAAGGCTGGCGGAATGTGCATACATGCAGCATCTGCAATTGACATTCAAGCGTTGGATGTATGACGTCTTTCCAGCGATCACGGGATGCGGGTTGTTGGGTAGAATGTCGGACATTGGAGCGTTGTGTTATGATGTCGTTAGGTCCGCGCGGTAAGAGCCCGGCAGCGGTCGGATAGTTTGGGTTCTGAACTCAGATGAGTTAGGAGTGTTTATGTCGTTCTGTCGGAGCGATTATTGTCGACATAGGTCGACGGGTATTAGGGCATATGCTGGCATTTGTTGTTGCCATGTCGTTGCATGTAGCGATTCTGCGGATCGCAGAGGAACGGGCGACATGTAAATATCGTCATGTATTTATGACGCTTCGAACGGGAAAGTTGGCAGCAAAGCATCAAAAGTCATCAATGTTCATGCAATCCAGTGTCGTGGAATATGTGTGCTGCCATTGATATCATATTTAAGTGATACATCATCGTACGTTAGACAGGAAGGCTTTATTTGTGTGGGATTGATTGCAGTAAGAATAGTCTCCGCTCCGCAAAGCAATAATAATACTCCGCAAAGCAGACACCATTTTAAGAATGATGTGATATTCAATTGAAAGTGTGACAATATCACAGAACACTGTCATACGCCTTTCAATCTAAATTAGCGTAAAATATATCAGCATTGAGTCTGCATTCGGGAATACCGACTACGTACAATGCAAATTCAGCTCCGACCCATCACCAGGCAACTCTTAGGTCTGTTCCCGTGGCGCCTCCAACTGCTCCAACTGCCTCTACGTCCTTCCGGTCGTCCCCGTGGGCTGATCCCAAGCTCCAACTTTGCTCCAAACCTCCCTAACTCCTCAAACGAACTCACCCGAAATCAGGATGGGGACTACCGGAGGAGGCTGGAGGAGTACATTTATGGCGCGGCTAATACATATCTTAATGTCAACAGATACCGAACCTTCAAAGCAAACAGCTGATACCTCCTCTAAACTCCTGCGATCGTTCCCGTAGCGCCTCCCGCAGCGCTGCTCTGGGCTGCTCGAACTTGCTCTAAACTCCTGACGGGAGGCACCACTGGAACAGACCCATTATTTCAATAGAAGCCCAGCCACAGCGAACCGAATAAGTCCTGCTATCCATATAGACAAGCTTTGGGGCCTGGCTGGAACATGTACCCGTTGGCACCAGATACAAAGTTAGTGGTGATACCCGGTATCCCGGTGACCTGGGGTTGAGGTACACATCGTACCAGCGACTCACCTGGTTGAGGTATTTGCCGGCGTAGAAGGTGCTGTAGCCGTGCCGGTGGAGATGGGTGGCGACTGACCTGGTTGAGGTATTTGCCGGCGTAGAAGGTGCTGTAGCCGTGCCGGTGGAGGCGGGTGGCGACTCACCTGGTTGAGGTATTTGCCGGCGTAGAAGGTGCTGTAGCCGTGCCGGTGGAGATGGGTTGGCGGACTCACCTGTTGAGGTAGTTGCCGGCGTAGTCAGGTGCTGTAGCCGTACAACAGGTGGCCGGAGCGTGGCTGGTCCTCGTGTGAAGCCTGTCCATTTTGGAGTGTTCCCTAGGCGGCGGCAGCAACAGTTGCCGCACAGTGTTGTTGACGAACGCGGTTTGTGCTGGTACCGCCCGTCAGCAGCGAGGCCGGCCTGGGGCAGCACACGGGGTCGACACAAGAGGGAACACAGCAGACACACCCGGGGAGATACCAAACCTTGCAACACAGACAGACACACCGGGAGTACCACAACACTGCCGGTTACCGAGACTCAGGCTCTTCCCGGGGATTCAGATACCAAAACTTGCAAACGAGACACACGGGAGATACAAACTGGAACACAGGCGCGGCACCCGGCGTCAATCATATGCGAGCGAGACGAACCGGGAGATACAAACTGCACACAGACAGACCACCCGGGAGTCAAACTTGAAACCAGACGCGGCACACCGGCGTCAACACTACTGGAGCACAGACGACCACAGGGGAGGATACAACTGAAACACAGGACGCGGCACACGGCCGTCAACACATACGGCTAGAGAAGAACACCGGGGAAATACAAACTGGAACACAGACAGACACACCGGGGAGATACAAACTGCAACACAGACAGACACACCGGGGAGATACAAACTGGAACACAGACAGACACACCGGGGAGATACAAACTGCAACACAGACAGACACACCGGCCTCAACACATACTGGAACACAGACAGACACACCGGGGAGATACAAACTGAAACACAGACGCGGCACACCGGCGTCAACACATACTGGGGCAGAGACAGACACACCGGGGAGATACAAACTGCAACACAGGCGCGGCACACCGGGGAGATACGCAGTGTATAAAAACGCGACGCCCGTGTCTTTACAAACCGCAACAAAATCATGGCGCCTGCATTGGTGCAAAATACCCGATTCACAGCCATATCAACCCCAAATAAATGAGTTTCATGATAATTTTTGCTCATATTGCTCGATGCGAACCCCGTTGCCATCACTCGTCTGTCATGTCGACATTGCAATCACTGTTTATCTCGTTTTCCCATTTTCCACATCGGCTTCAACTTGGTAACGCTCATATCGCTGATATCGTTTATATCCAAATGCAACACTAAACATGTTGCGTGGACAGGGTAAACTGAGCGGACGCGAGGTCTTCCGTCAACTAGCGAGAAAAAATGCCCGTATGAGCATAGGCTTAGTTTCTTCGCAACTAATCGGCCGATGGTGGCTGCAAACTTGCACACGGGAATGTCAATGTCGTTGTCGTAAAACATAGCATTCAAATCATACCATTCTGCGTTGTCCGGTTTAGGAGCAGCGCGCGCCGACCCACAACCCTGTCTTCCCTATAGTGGTGATTGTGCAACTTCTTGCGGCCGCGACCAACCGGCTTCGCGCTCGGCCCAGACAAGCTCGCCCCGGTCACGTGACTGCCTGCGGCCGGAGAATGAGGCTACAGGGGTCGCGCCGGAGAATGACGGCACGGGGTCGCGGCCGGAGAATGACGGGCTACAGGGGTCGGCGCGGAGAATGACGGCTAACAGGGGTCCG
The DNA here is from genome assembly GCA_014673585.1 of Semibalanus balanoides. Lineage (NCBI taxonomy): Eukaryota > Metazoa > Arthropoda > Thecostraca > Balanomorpha > Balanidae > Semibalanus > Semibalanus balanoides. Next base: position 35,331 of record VOPJ01006006.1, read on the forward strand.
GCGGCCGCAGAATGACGGCTACACGGGCGTCGGCGCCGGAGAATGACGGCTACAGGGGTCGGCGGCCGGAGAATGCGGCTACAAGGGTCGGCGGCCGGAGAAATGAGGCTACAGGGCTCGGCGGCCGGAGAATGACGCTACAGGGATAAGGCGGCCGGAGAATGACGGCTACAGGGGTCGGCGGCCGAGAATGACGGCTACAGGGGTCGGCGGCCCGGAGAATGACGGCTACAGGGGTCGGCGGCCGGAGATGAGGCTCAGGGCTCGGCGGCCGAGCATGACCGGCTGCAGGGTCGGCGGCCGGAGATGACGGCTACAGGGGTCGGGCGGCCGGAGAATGCACGGCTACAGGGGTCGCGGCCGGAGATTGAGGCTACAGGGGTCGGCGGCCGGAGAATGACGGCCAACATGAGGGTCCGGCGGCCGGAGATGAACGCTACGGGGTTCGGCGGCCGAGAAATGCCGGCCACAGGGATCGGCGGCCGGAGAATGACGCTACAGGGGTCGGCGGCCGAGATGACGGATACAGGGTCGGCGGCCGGAGAATGACGGCTACAGGGGTCGGCGGCCGGAGAATGGACGGCTACAGGGGTCGGCGGCCGGAGAAATGACGGCTACAGCGGTCGGCGGGCCGGAGAATGACGGCTACAGGGGTCGCGCCGGAGAATACGGCTACAGGGGTCGGGCGGCCGGGAGAATGACGGCTACAGGGGTCGGCGGCCGGATAATGACGGCTACAGGGGTCGGCGGCCGGAGAATGACGGCTACAGGTCGGCGGGCCGAGAATGAACGGCTACAGGGGTCGGCGGCGGAGAATGATGGCTACAGGGGTCGGCGGCCGGAGAATGACGGCTACAGGGGTCGGCGGCCGAGAATGACGGCTACAGGGGTCCCGGCCGGAGAATGACGGCTACAGGGTCGGCGCGCGGAGAATGCGGCTAAGGGGGTCGGCGGCCGGATAATGACGGCTACCAGGGGTCGGCGCCGGAGAATGACGGCTACAGGGTCGGCGGCCGGAGAATGACGGCTACAGGGGTCGGGCTGGCCGAGAATGAACGGCTAAGGGGTCGGCGGCCGAGAATGCGGGCACAGGGGTCGGCGCCGAGAATGACGGCTTACAGGGTCGGCGGCCGAGAATGACGGTACAGGGGTCCGGCGGCCGGAGAAATGACGGCTACAGGGGTGCCGGCGAGAATGACGCTACAGGGGTCGGCGGCCGGAGAATGACGGGCTAAAGGGTGAGGGCCGGCAAGAATGACGGCTACAGGGGTCGGCGGCCGGAGAATGACGGCTACAGGGGTCGGCGGCCGGAGAATGACGGCCACAGGGGTCGGCGGCCGGAGAATGACGGCTACAGGGGTCGGCGGCCGGAGAATGACGGCTACAGGGGTCGGCGGCCGAGAATGACGGCTACAGGGGTCGCGGCCGGAGACATGACGGCTACAGGGGTCGCGGCCGGAAATGCGGTACAGGGGTCGGCGGCCGGAGAAATGACGGCTACAGGGTCAGGCCGGCCGGATAATGAACGGCTATCCAGGGTTGGCGGCCCGGAGAATGACGGCTACAGGGCGGTCGGGCGGCGAGAATGACGGCTACAGGGGTCGGCGGCCGGAGAATGACGGCCAAGGGGTGCGCCCAGAATGAACGGCTACAGGGTCGCGGCGGAGAATGACGTACAGGGCTCGGCGGCGGAGAATGACGGCTAACAGGGTGGGCGGCCGGAGAATGAAAAGCTACAGGGTGCGGCCGGAGAATACGGCTCAGGGGTCGGCGGCCGGAGAAATGACGCTACAGGGTCGGCGAGCCGGAGAATGACGGCTCAGGGTCGGCGGCCGGAGAATGAACGGCTAAACAGGGGCGGCGGCCGGAAATGACGGCTACAGGGGTCGGCGGCCGAGAATGACGGCTACAGGGTCGGCGGCCGAGAATGACGCTACAGGGGTCGGCGGCCGAGAAATGACGGCTACAGGGGTCGGCGGCGAGAATGACGGCTACAAGGGTGGCGGCCGGAGAATGACGGCTACAGGGGTCGGCGGCCGGAGAAATGACGGCTACAGGGGTCGGCGCCGGAGAATGACGGGCTACAGGGGTCGGGCGGCCGGAGAATGACGGCTTTTACAGGGGTGGCGGCCGGAAGGATGACGGCTCAGGGGTCGGCGGCCGGAGAATGAACGCGCACAGGGGTCGGGCGGCCGGAAGAATGAACGGCTAAAGGGTCGGCGGCCGGAGAATGAGGCTACAGGGGTTCGCGGCCGGAGAATGCGGCTACAAGGGGTTCGGCCGGCCGGAGAATGACGGCTAAGGGGTCGGCGGCCGGAGAATGACGGCTACCGGGGTCGGCGGCCGGAGAATGAAAAGGCTACAGGGGTCCGGCGGCCGGAAGAATGACGGCTAGCAGGGGTCGGGGCCGAGAATGACGACTTACAGGGGTCGGCGGCCGGAAGAATGACGGCTACAGGGGTCGCGGCCGGAGAATGACGGCTACAGGGGTTCGGCGGCCGGAGATGAGGCTCACAAGGGGTCGGCGGCCGGATAATGACGGCTACAAGGGGTTGGCGGCCCGGAGAAATGACGGCTACAGGGGTCGGCGGCCGGAGAATGAACGGCTACAAGGGGTCGGGGCCGAGAATGACGGCCACAGGGGCGGCGGCCGGAGAATGACGCTACAGGGCTCGCGGCCGAGAATGAACGGCTACAGGGCTCGGCGGCCGGAGAATGCGGCTACAGGGGTCGGCGGCGGAGAATGACGGCTACAGGGGTCGGCCGGCCGGAGAATGACGGCTAACAGGGTCGGCGCCGGAGAATGACGCTACAGGGGTCGGGCCGGAGAAATGACGGCTACACGGGGTCGGCGGCCGGAAGAATGACGGCTAACAGGGGTCGGCGGCCGGAGAATGAACGGCTACAGGGGTCGGCGGCCGGAGATGACGGCTACAGGGGTCGGCGGCCGGAGAATGACGCTACAGGGGTCGGGGCCGGAGAATACGGCTAAGGGGTCGGCGGCCGAGAATGACGGCCACAGGAGTCGCGGCCGGAGAAAGACGGCTACAGGGGTCGGCGGCCGAGAATGACGGCTACAGGGGTCGGCGGCCGAGAATGGACGGCTACAGGGGTCGGGCGGCCGGAGAAATTTGACGCTACAGGGGTCGGCGCGCCGGAGAATGACGCTACAGGGTCGCGGCCGGAGAATGACGGCTACAGGGTCGGCGGCCGGAGAATAACGGCTACAGGGGTCGGCGGCCGGAGAAATGACGGCTACAGGGGTCGGCGGCCGGAGAATGACGGCTACAGGGGTCGGCGGCCGGAGAATGACGGCTACAGGGCTCGGCGGCCGGAGAATGACGGCTACAGGGGTCGGCGGCCGGAGAATGACGGCTACAGGGGTCGGCGGCCGGAGAATGAACGGCTACAGGGGTCGGCGGCCGAAGAATGAGGCTACAGGGGTGGCGGCCGGAAAATGACGGCACAGGGGTCCGCGGCCGGAGAATGACGGCTACAGGGGTCGGCGGCCGGAGAATTGACGCTACAGGGTCGGCCGGCCGGAAGAATGACGGCTACAGGGGTCGCGGCCGGAGAATGACGGCTACAGGGTCGGCGGCCGGAGAATGACGGCACAAGGGGTCGGCCGGCCGGAGAAAATGACGGCTACAGGGGTCGGCGCCGAGAATGACGGCTACAGGGGTCGGCGGCCGGAGAATGACGGCTACAGGGGTCGGCGGCCGGAGAATGACGGCTACAGGGGTCGGCGTCCCAGGCATGTCCGCATCTCCTGTTTAACTCAAAACAAAGCTATCAGTATTGCGGGAGCGCAATATGACTGGCTTGCCCCCCCCCCTCTTCTGAAGGTCTGGCTGCGCTACTGGGTCAGCACCACTGGGTCGCAGCACCACTGGGTCGCAGCACCACTGAGAGCCTGGGTCGCGACCCGGGCGGGCCTCATAGACCGGTGATAGTACCACCGTGTGCCAGCCGGCGGCCGGTGACCCAGCGGTGACCCGGCCGTGACCCGGCCGGTCACGTCATCTCGGCCGCCCGAGGGCAGGCACGGGCTGGTCAGACAGTCCGCAGTACACCACGTGACCGGCTGTGACACCCACGGTCACGGCGTAACAGTATGTTATGACCGTGGGTCTTACGATCGACAAGGACGGGCTATACGTGAACCACACTGAATCGACCAAGACAGGGTGCAACAATAAAGCCTTAAGGTATGCTACACTACAACTCCCTCCAAAATACTTTTAAGCTCAAGCTAATAATAAACATTGTGCTGCATTAGCCACACTAGCGGATCCAGGGGGGGGGGGGCAGGGGCGTTAGCCCCCCCATATTGCCTGAAATTGACGAAATTTGACATATATTCCACTGGAGAGGGAAATCTAATAAACTTTCACTAAGGCATATTTGTCTTAAACCGTTCAGTAAGGAACAAGGAAGCCAAATCTGAAATGAGTTTTTCGAAATTAGATGAAACTTTTTGAAATTTAGGCCCCCCATGCCAGGTTTCTGGATCCGCCATGATTAAGCCAACACATTTTGAAATTAAAGATAATATTTTAACATGTGAATGGGCCCTCATATTGCATTGCAGTTGGCTATAGCTCCTCTCCAATGCCTTAGGGCCTCTACTGGGTTGGTTTTTGATATTTTTGTGAGACATCACAGGTTAAAGTACTCATAAAAGTTGCCTTTGTGTTGTGTTATGGAATACCTTATTGGTTTGAATAAATCATATAAAGTGGGTCCAATATTTATATTGTACCTAAATGCATTGCTTTACATTGTTTTACCAGACATACTTCATTACATTCTTAGGGAAGTATGATTGGTTTGAACTTTGAAGTTGTGCAATGAGTACAATTCCAAGTTATAATAATGTTGTCAGTTGTCACAATGGCTATCATTGACTGTACCTATATATGGGAAACTTACTGCATTTTTGAAGTCCACTCCTCCATCTTCAAAAAGCCTTTGGGTAAATGGCATAGGATGCTGAAAACATGAAGGTGATAAGATTCAAATGAGCAAATTACTAATACAAAATACAATACTACAAGTAACAAACCTTCAAACAAAAATGTTAAGTTAAAAGTTTTGCTTTAAGCATTGTACGTGACCAACAGCCTTAGGAACAATGATGTTCAAGATAAAACAATCAATATGCTTCTTATTGCATGATCTTTTTAATAAGTTGGAGACTCCTCAAATCTATGTATGTCATTGGGTATCAACAGAAAAGGCGGCACACTTTCATACAACATTTGTTAGGTAGTGTTATATGATAATACTTACCTTACCTTACTTTGATCGGGATTTGAAAAAAAGGCCGTGAGGCCTGGAGGTCCCGCTCTCATCGAGCTCATGTGTTCCGTAATAACTCAATCAGTGTTCCGGTACGCAGTACCGGAAGTGAAGCCCAGTGGCATCGAGTCTGCTTTGAAAGAGTTTACAGTGGGGGAACAGACGACTTCGGCTGGCAGGCCGTTCCAGTCGTGGACTACCCTGATGGCGAAGGCGACCTCCCGACTCTGCATGTTTGCTGAGGATTTACGAAGCTTGTAAGGGTGGCCTCTGTAGGTACCATCAGTTGCGAGAGTGAAGTAATTGGCCGGGTCCCATCAACACCACTGGTGAAACATCTGATATGTTTGGACCATGTCTCCGCGTCTGCGCCTGTAGTAGAGATATTTGGTAACTTCAGGGCCTTCAGCCTTACGTCGTAGGACAGGAGCGCAGGCTTTGTTCACCATTGAGGGTGCGCTCTTCTCTGCGACCCTCTCGACTAGTTTTCTGGTCAGCCCTGTTGAAAGGGGCCCCACAACAAGCATTTCCCATACTCCAGGTTGCGCCAGAAACCTTAGAGAAGTGAAAGCAGTGGGCCAGCGTGTACTCGTCAATCAAGGGCCGAAGGAGCGACGTTTATGACCGCTAATATCTTGGGTGCCTTGGCTACGACTGACGAAAGCGTGCTCTCTGATTTTCAGCTCGGAGTCGATGTGCACTCCCAGATCCTTCTCCACTTTAAAGTGCGACGCTGACTTGGGTTCCCCTCATCGTTGTACTGACAGTTATGGTTGTTACGACCAATATGCAGGACCTTGCACTTGCTCTCGTTGAAGGCCCAGCTGCCATGTATGGACCATCTGCCAGGGCCTTCCCAGATCGGCTTGCAATGAGGTGACGTTTCGCATGGAGAGGAAACAGTAGAGTTACAGTTTCGTGTCATCTGCAAACATTGTTATGGAGGAATGAACAGCATCAGGCAGATCGTTGATAAACATGAGAAAGAGTAGCAGACCGAGAACAGAACCCTGCGGGACACCACTTGCGACTTCAGTCCAGTCTGAGACATGTCCGTTCAAAGGCTACTTGCTGTCTCCTTGCTGTCAGAAAGGACTCGATCCAAGCATAGAGTTTCCCACAGACACCATAGGAACTGGAGTTTGAGGAGCAAACGCTGGTGAGGGACAGAGTCAAAGGCCTTCTGGAAATCAAGATACATTACATCAACAGGGATGCATCTCTCAAGGGCCCTACTCCATAATCCAAGACCTCCACCAACTGAGTATTACAGGAGCGCTTTGGACGGAATCCATGTTGATTAGAGGACAAAAGATCAGTGTCAGTTAGGTCCCGAAAAAGCTCATCTCGGATCAAGGACTCAAGTACCTTACATGTCACTGATGTTAGGCTAATTGGTCGGTAGTTACCAGGATCTTGTCTGTTCCCTTTTTT
>VOPJ01006006.1:45149-89468 GCA_014673585.1 Semibalanus balanoides
GGGGACGGGACGTGAGAAGGCTGACGTGAGAGGACGGGGGACAGGACGTGAGAAGGCTGACGTGAGAGGACGGGGGACAGGACGTGAGAAGGCTGACGTGAGAGGACGGGAGACGGGACGTGAGAAGACTGACGTGAGAGGACGGGGGACAGGACGTGAGAAGGCTGACTGAGGACGGGGGACGGGACGTGAAAAGGCTGACTGAGGACGGGGACGGGACGTGAGAAGGCTGACGTGAGAGGACGGGGCACGGGACGTGAGAAGGCTGACTGAGGACGGGAACCACGCGGCGGTGCCCAGCAGCAGCAGCGCACCAACATGTCGCCGCCGTTTCAGTGACCACGAGTCGGCGCCAGTCGGTGCTGATGAGAGCCGGAGTGGCCGGCGCCGCTCGGTCGGCCGCCCGCACACTGTTCACTACATCAGTGGTATGTCTGATGCGCGGGCCAGACGGTGTCACAAAATCTGTTGATTTGGGCGGGAAATGACACCCAACTGTGAATAAATTTTCACTCTTATTCTACATTTTAAGAGTGAATTTTCCACTCCCAAATCATAAATTGTCAAATTGATTCTGACATGAATAAACATTGACTAAAGATGCATGATTTCAATGAAAAATACTGCTTTTCATATTCAAAACAGTAATTAATATCATACCATTTTTTACATAATTGTCCACTCTCATGGTCATTTAGGGCTCAAATTTTCCACCGACACCCAAGCCAAAAATGGCATCTTTGGACACAGGGGGCAGACGACACGCTGCAGTGCGGCCGGGACGCCGGCGCCGCTGCCGGAGCCTCGCGCGCTCTCTCATCCGGCCGGAGAGTGTTGCTCGGAGAACGGGCGAACGCGGACGCGCTGTTGCAGAAGCGTCCCGCCAGGCCATATCCACAACACTAACCGGTCGTCCCGGCCCCGCCGGCCGGAACCGCGGCTGGCCAATTGGTCGAGTATAGTCGTAACACTGAAATCAGTGTTTCGAACAAATTTAACACCAGTTTTATGTCCACATTCATGATATTTGCCAACACAAATGAATAGGTAGGACGGTCTCGTACGAAATTAAATAAAAGTTTAACGAAACATTTAAAACTAAGCAAAGCTTTTATTCGGCGGAGTGAAGCGCTTATAACCAAAAATAATAGAGGAGCCGTGAAACTAGCAGCGGACCGGCGAACAGGCTGGGCAAGCCGTACGGGGCAGTAGCGGCGGGTCGGCCGGCACAGTCCTATTTCAGCGGCTGTGGTGCCGTACGGGGCAGTAGCGGCGGGTCGGCCGGCACAGTCGTATTTCAGCGGCTGTGGTGCCTGTTTCAGTGATTTCGTCCATCAAAGCTATCGTGATTCAAATCGGCCACAAGGCACCCATAACAACATATTTTAATCTGATATTCTTTGCTGAGATAGGCTCTTCATCAGCGCATCAACATTCCACAAACTAACGTTCGTGGCGGAAGATATTAGCTGAGAGAAATATAATAGCAATGTCAAATTTGAGATATCAAAAAAGATATTAGAACCTAATTTCAACATTGACAGGTTCAGAATACTCTGGTTATTTTCACCAGCATCACCAAACAAACTCAGATCGAGATTTCGGTAAGCTAGTAAAGTAAATCGTCGGCAGCATACGCGGTCGACCGGAGCTGCGTGGCCAGCGGTACAGCCTACCAGGAGCGGCGGCGCGTGTAAGGCGGCACAGTCTAACAGGACAGGTGCCGTCTCGCACCGCTATGGCTCAGGCCAAAAACAGCTAACGTATTCCCAAAACATCGGCGGCAGCGCACAGAAAACCCAGCAGGGGCCCTGCACATTAACTTGGCGGGAAACTAGTGCTGTCTTTATATATTATATTTATATAATATTGATTAATATATATATATATTATTTAAATTATTAGTAATATATTATTTGTTATATGTATGTGTTGCAGATATGTTGGAGGGACTCTCTGTAGCTTTTCTGAAAGCTCTTTTTTCGGCGCGCGCGCTCCAACCAAGAAGCGATGATCACATTATTCAGCTTGGTTCGACCAGCCTGAGGGAGAGAGGCCTATTTCAGCGCACATTTTCGTTCCACTCCATCTGTGTGAGCCACAGTGAGCCCGCCGGCCCAATCGTTAACCGGACGGGCTGAAGAGAGACTAGCGAACGGCCGTCGGCCAGGTCGTTAGAGCGAGAGCAAGCTGAGTTCAGCGAGCGTCAGCGAGGCGTCAGACGGAGATGTGTGAGCCAAGATAGAAGAGAGAGAGAGAGAGATATGTGACACCGAAACGCCAGCGGCCGACAGGAAAACCGGGCCGATGCTGAAGTCACTCGGCTTTACGGAATGTCAGTAAAAGTTGTCCTCTGAAGTTTGCCGTTGTTTCATGAAATCTTATAACTGGATTCAAACGAGGGCAACTTGAAAACAAGGACCTCAGAGAAGAGAATAGGGCTGAATTTCACCAACCATAATTTGCATTGTCGGCGGGGCAGTTAATTTCCTGTCATATGTGTTGCAATGGCTATATAACACAGTTAATTTTGCTAGGAGCAATTTTCATTTGAAACGTTGCAGTGAATTAATTCCCTGTCATAATTATTGCAATGGTTGTTGAACCGCGTAGAAGCGTTTATATCACTGGAACCCTACAACTTGCAATGTCTGATAGTTTCAGTCGGTACATAAGTAATGCAATGCTTAAAGGGATTGTACGGGTTTTTCCCAGAATACTTGAGCAACATAGTTAAACGTACTTAAAAAGGTGGTAGGAGTCCAACAGTATTTTTGCTGTAAATGACCTCTTCCCATCCCTCCGAGGTCCGGTGCCTGGCGCCGCTTCTGCCTCGAAAATTATATTAGATCAATACTATACAGAGAAGCTCATAAGTACTCAAGGACACAGGAACCGGGGGCCAGGGGAGCCGCCGTCCCTCCCCCCCCCCCCCCTCCCAACATTACCAGATTTTAGCATTACGCCTTTGGCGTTGCATGGAAAGAATCGACTTCAGAATGCCTCCCCCCAACTTTCGGAGGTTTCCTGCGCCCCTTTCTCGGAGCTTTCGGGTACATTGTAACACCCTTCGTCAGCGATTAAGAGGCATTCGGTAACAGATCATCGCTCGTCTTAAGACATAAAAGAAGAGTGCAACAAAGAGCCTCCAGGGCCCATGTAAGGTTGCGCATATCCCCCTCACCAGTCACGCCCTCCAACCTACCCCACCTATCCAAAACAAGTATAATCCCACGAGTACTTTAAGTACTTACAATATACCCGAAAGCTCCTATTTTAATATTTTTTATTGTGAAGTAGGTCCTCTTTGTATTGAATCTATATCACCCACTCAACATCATGTTCTTCGCGGATCCCAGATGAGTCCCTGAACAGCTCGGAAGGGCGTTGAAAAGGTCAAAGGGCCCCCAGACAATCTGAAGGGACCCTGGGACTTTCAGCGGTCAGGGCGCAATTTAACTACAAATTGTGTTACATGCAGGTTAACAAATCGTGCCGTTTCTCTGCGCATATATGGGTTAAGCTATTTTCCTATATAATGAGGCAAAATTGTTCACTTTAGCACTTTTTACAGAATCTCTTAACGCACAAAACATGTTTAGAAGTCCGCACCATACGCAATGTGACGCATTGATGAGGATGCATATCCAGGGCATAAGACTAAAAAAAAATTGCGCCGCTCCGCAGCGCAATTTATTTAAAAGTTGCAGGTCTTGAGCCTAACAAATATTCCAAGTTGGTACAGTTTATTCCAAATTAGTGTCGCTGGTTCCAAAGCTGATATGGCAGTTTCCTAACTCCAGCTCCTGAAAGTTGGTGTTGCTCATCATCTCGTGTCGTCATACTGCATTATCCATCCTGGTAACGTGCCTCTTCAATTTGTATTCGTTTTGTTTGGCCCTTTGAACGCTTGGGAAGGGAGCCCTGTCAACGCTAGGGAAGGGATCCTTTCGAGTCGCCACCCCCACCCCCCTGGACGAAATCCTGGATACTTGCCTACCAGAATCTGCCCCCCCCCTCCCGGATCCTCTCGATAACTTGAATACAATGATAGATGTCGACGTCAATCTTCAGAACCTCGTGCTCTATCAATGTTTCGTCTTATCTTAAAATTGCAATGAAAATGGGTAAGTACTTTGAGAGAAAACGAAGTTTAAGTGACGTCATGTCATGCTAGTTTCGGTGGAAAAAAGTATACATGTTTGACAAATCGTAGAAATTCGATTGATTGAGCAAATTGCAAATAACAATCACAAAAAAAAATGTATTTCAAATTTTCATAATTTTGACATTTTGACCCCCACCCCAATAGTTATCAAAAACTGAGGTGTCGCTGTTGAACAACTCACTGTACTGTTTCAGTTCTGTGACTCCCCTGATCCCATTTCCCCCCCCTCCTGGGAAATCCTGGCTAGGACCCTGATCTGTGTGCTGCGCCGCCGCCGCCGCCGCCGCCGCTGATCGGCGGACAGTCCGGCGGAGATGGCCGAGGGTGACCGCCGTCAAGCCGTGTCATGTTTAATTCATCATGACGCACCCGTCAGCGCGGAAGCGAGCGTGACTGATCTTCAGCGGCCACAGCGACGACACTAGCGAGGGGACGACAAGTGGCAATATCAACACATTGCGCTGAACGGCTGGCCGAGTGTGACATTTTCTTCTAGCTTTCGGAGTTATGACGATTTGAGGTAACTAGTCTACTGCACATAGGACGTGAGTCGAACAATACGCAATGATTGAGCCACTAATGTTTAACCATGGGTGAGATATATGGATCGGCAACTCTCCGTCTGCGCCTTTGATTTCGGCGACAGCGCCGGCCACATGGTTTCCTGTATGTCGTTCTATGATAAGCCGCGGCAGTTTCCTGTATGTCGTTTGGTCGGCCACGGGCGGGGAGTTTCCAAACCATCTGTCCTCCATGGTTTAACTCAGCAAAGGAATATTGACGAGGGCAGCTGACCTCAGTATTGACAGTGCTTTGCGAAGTTTGCGGTATTCTGGTCTGCTATGCATCCTTTGCGAAAAGCAATACCGACAAACTTTTTCCAAAGCGAAGGAATGGGCGGCGCCATGTTACACTGTTACAGCTACTGCAGGAAGCTACTGCAGGCGGTCACTGCCGCCCTCCTCCTTTACAGCCATCTTTCCCTTTAAATGACTTTGTACACCTCGGTCTCATTCCGTCGGCTGCTCGCGCCAGCCCCATCGCCGCCGGAGCGCTGCCTCCACAGATGCCCCGCGGCCAGTCGTACACAGCGCGTGGCGCCGGGCCACTGCTGGAGGGGGGCTACCGGTCCCGCCAGCAGCGCAGCCGGCCACTCTAATCCAGTTCAGTCGGGCGGCAACATACGACAATCAATAGGAGGCCAGCACCGCGCTTACCGAGCGACCGCCTTACGTCGTGCCGAAACAACACCGCACCGATTCGCTGGAACTGGCGAGGATTTGCGATACAATTCTGGCAGCATTTCAGTGCCCGGTACAATGAAGTCGAGAGTTCACCACGCATTGCATTACATCACATGATGCGTAATGAAGCGCATGGCAAACGTTCCACAAAAATGTATCCGAAATCATTCATGTAACAATCCTCAGGAACCTCCAAACATCAATGAATGTGTTTTCAGTATTAAATATGCATGTTTACCGGGCAAGATAGCGACTTTACGTAACTCCCTCACATCCAAACCACAGCGCCTCTACAATCGATATGATCACATGGCCGGAGCTCTACAGACTGGGTCCAGTCCGAGTGCAGGGTGGGCAGCGTGTCATTTGCGCGAGGCCGGGGATGTAGGCGGCAGGAAGCGGGAGATATGCCGACATCACACGGCGCGCCCGGCGACTGATCGATCAGCGGCGGCTGACAGAGTGAGCTGACTCAGCTGACTCAGCAGCTCCGCAGCAATACTGACCAGCCAGCCAGCCAGCCAGCTGACTCAGCTGACACTGCAGAACAGCCGAGTCACAGCTAACCGACCAACCACACCTACCCTTTTTGGAGCTCCTGATGCTACCTTTGGCACTTCTAAAGCTCTTGGAGCTTCCGGTACGACGGTGTTGGTCGACCACGACGACCGGTGCGCCGCCGGTGCTGGAGCCGCCAGCCGGCTCACCGGTGCCCGCCGCCCCGTTTACGGGCGGGGGCGGGGGCGGCGGCGGCGCCTCCGGGGCGGCCGCCGGCTCCAGCAGCTGGTCTGAGCTGCTCGAGGTGTGCGCCATCGCTGCCGCCAGTCGCACCGACACTCGTCACACTCACACACACACAGCCTGCACAGACACGTCCGCCGAGACGCCGAGACACGTCCGCCGTCGACGGACGCCGGTGCGTCGCTGCGCCCGCGTCGGCGCCAACGGGGCCGCAGCGACGCCAGCGGCCTCCGACGCTGCCGCCGGTGGCCGGCCCGCTCGGGCCGGCCCCTCCAAGTGGCAGAGCCGCCACCGACGCCCCCGCCCCGCCACTACCGGTGCGGGCGGTCATCCGTCGCGGCGAGGAAGGCATACCTGTCTCTCGTCTGACGCGGCGCCGCCCCGCGCGGCCGGCCGACACCCGGGTGACGACCGGAGAGCCGACTCTGGCCACTGCTGCCGGCACAACACACGGCCGGCGGCCGGAGACAACGGCCCACTGAGCCGGCACCACGGGCCTGACTGACGACCGGCCATGGTGGGACACAGCTGTGTTTGGAGTGCTGCAGTCGCTGCTGCATCCAGTCTGCCGCCGCGTCAGTCCTGCGGCGCAGCACTCCCTTGTTCAGTTCGCAGGAGAGGTTTGAGTTAGTGAGTCGGCGTGTCTTTCAGTCGTACACATCAGGACGTCACCGTGTCCGCACACAGACACACAGACACACAGACACACAGACACACACAGACAAACACACAGACACACAGACAGACACACAGACAGACACACACAGAGACACACAGACAGACACAGACAGACAGACACAGACAGACACAGACACAGACAGACACAGACACAGACAGACACACAGACACAGCAGACACAGAGACACATCAGACATGCCCTATAGAACACCAGACAACAGCAGACACGCGCCAACGTCCGTCACAAACAACACAGACAAACTACCCAGACAACACACACACACAGACCACACACAGACAGCACACAGACAACACATACCGTAATACAGACCCACCGACATCATGACAACACAGCAGACAGACCCGAGCCAGACAAGACCAGACAGACACAAGACAGACAGACAGCGCGCACACCACACACACACACAAGGGCCACATATTTCGCTCGACACAACAACAACTACCTGAACACCACGACACCACACAACGCACAACAATCACACTCACACATCCAACCACCGCTGAACAATCACACTAAAGAATCACATGTTTCACACTCATACAACACCGCACACGACGCACGGCTTAAGCCTTCATAGCGGCACGCACGCACGACAGCGCATACGCCAGGCTATCGCAGCGCATTCCTTGCACCGGCACGCAAACGCACGTCACAGCCGCACGCACGTAGCACCTATAGGTAAAGCGACCGCCATTGGCACGCAAGCCGCACGCACGCACGCAACACGCACCGCAGCACCCACGCCGCACGCAACCACCGCACGCACCACGCAACGCAACGCACGCTAACGAACTGGGAGCACGCAACGCCACGCACGCAGCATTAATCCACGGGTAACGCCAGTGCCACGTAAGGGTGGCACACAGTGCGCACGCAACGGGATCGCATCGCTAAGTATTGCCCACAGCCAGGGACCACGCTACGTCCTCTGGCCACTGCAGCACACATGCACGCGACGCACGCGACGCAACGCCCAGCACCTGCACGGCACACGCGCAACGGGCACGCACGCACCCGACCATCACACCAAACACCACCTCATGTTCCTCACCAACACGCACCCTCGAGAGACTCTACGCACGCCGCACTGCCGCCCACGAACGCAGCAACGCACGCACGCCACGCTTAAAATATCTACACGCACGCACGCACGCACGCACGCACGCACGCACGCACGCACGCACGCACGCACGCACACACACGGCGGAGCAGAGCGTGCGGGCAGGGTATCCGAACAAATCGTCTCCGGTCGGCTGGAGCGGTCGTCGACGATCAGCAGCGTCCCTTCGACGGCACGCGGCGGGCGCAACGCACCGCAGCCGAGCAGGCACACACGCGCACGTATGCACGCATGTAAGTACGCACACTCGCACACGCACACATGCACGCAGGTATGTTCGCACGCACACACACGGTGCCCCGCGCACACATACGGCCACGCTCACAGCACTCAGTAGAACGCGATGAGTTATCATAGAAGAAATAATCCAATCGAAGTACGAGGAAATCCATCAGGCGAATCAATCAAGCGAAGCAGCCCAGCAGCTAAAGCAAAAACTTTTCCTATCCGGGCCAGACCGCCGCTTTGCACCAGCCTGATAAATGTCATTTGTGTTCACCATCCCAGACATGCAGTGAATGGAGCCGCCGGTTTTAAATTTCCACTCACTCTTATCCGCCAGAGGACAGCAGAGACCAGATCATGGCCGTCACAGTACCCGACACCTCAATTAGTCACGGACACGACGTCCACACACACTTCGTTCTCTCCCTCTCTCTCCGTCTCACCCCTCTTGACTCCTCTCTCGTCTCTCTCGTCTCTCTCGTCGTCTCTCGTCTCTCTCGTCTCCTCGTCTCTCTCGTCTCTCGTCTTCTCGTCTCTCTCGTCTCTCTCGGTCTCTCTCGTCTCTCTCGTCTCTCTCGTCTCTCTGTCTCTCTGCGTCTCTCTCGTCTCTCTCGTTCTCCTCGGTTTCGTCTCTTCTCGTCTCCTCGTCCCTTCTCGTCCTCTCGTCTCTCTCGTTCTCTCTCTCCTCTCGTCTCTCTCGTCTCTCTCGTCTCTCTCGTCTCTCTGTCTCTCTCGTCTCTCCGTCTCTCTTCGTCTTCCTCGTCTCTCTCGATCTCTCTCGTCTCTCTCGTCCTCTCGTCTTCTCTCGTCTTCCGTCTCTCTTCGTCTCTCTCGTCTCTCTTCGTCTTCTCGTCTCTCTGTCTCTCTCGTCTCTTCTCGTCTCTCTCCGTTCTCTCGTCTCTCTCGTCTCTCGTCCTCCGTCTCTCGTCTCCGTCCCCTCCCTCTCTCTCTCTCTCTCTCTCTCTCTCTCCTCTCTCTCTCTCCTCTTCTCTCTCTCTCTTGCTCTCTCTTGCTCTTTCTCTCCCTCGCTCTTCTCGCTAATGTTGCTCTCTCGCGCTCCTGCTATCTTGCTCTCTTGCCCTTTCATGCTTTCTTGCTCTCTCGCTCTGAGCTCACTCGCCTTCACGATTCTCACATTTTATAGAACATATTTGCTTAATTTTCCTTCAAGGATGGTTTGTATCGCTCTCACGTAACCAGCATAAGATCAAGCACGTTAGCTACTCTTGAAGTCTTATTATGACACTCCATCACAACATGGAATAATTACCGTAAGCATTTTTGTCTCTCAAACATGAATGCTTAAAAGCCTTACCTCAACATAGTTATTCATCATCAACGGCTAGCACGTGGAACGATAGACCGGCCTCGTCCCTCGTGCAGTCCTGCCCCGGGCTAGCGGCTATGTAGTACTGTGTGCAGACTCCTCCCTCCCACCCCAATCCTGCCCCGGGAGCTAGGTGTATATTAGTGCCGGTGTGCAGAGTGTAACTGGCCGGTCCGCCTCGGGCTAAGTGTCGTTAGCTACCGTGTGGCAACGTAGTTAAGCAGCTTTGTCATATTCGCGTCAGATGGCGGGTCGTATAATTCAGGGGCGATGCCAAAGTTTTGTGGTAGCTTGCCCTGCCGCAACCACAGCAAAATTGGTTTTTTGGTTAATTGCTCGAAAGTCCAAAAAGAATTAAAGTGCAATCTAGCTTGTAATGAAGCTCCTCAGTATGCGCTTCTAATGAATATAGTTTTATCTATAAGTCTTCGAATACACTTATTAGAAGTCACAAAATAGCCGGACCTTATCTGTCCATTAGCAACTGCGGGCCCTGTACATGTTTCGCCATTTCAGCCGACCCCCCCCCCCAGTTAAAAACTAACGGATTGTGCCTCCAGCCACTGATTGTGTCAATAAAAGTAAAACGAACTAATGGTAAGCATTGGCGGATCCAGGGGGACATTTAGGGCCATGCCGCCAGCCATGGGCGTAGAAACGTTTTCAAAGTTGGTGTGGATTGTTCTTGATGTCATCTCATTTTTTCCCGAATTTTGTCCACTCGTCTTTTAAATGGTGCAAACATGAACTGTTATGCAGAAACGGACAGTTTAAATGAACACACGGCCCCTCAAAAGCCCCTTGGATGATCAAAATTGCATCTCTTCTGCAATAAGTTGGTGTGGATTTTCCACACCAGCTCTCAAGTTGGTGTGGAGCTGTTCACACCAACCACATACAAAGTTACACCCATGCCCCCAGCAAAGATACTGAAACCATTATTTGCCCCTGCCTCCTAAAAACACGGCTGGACCTACAGTTGCTGACGGGTTGACAATTGCGCTCTACCCCCTCTCCCCGGTCAACAACTTTTGGCAACAACTGACGGCCCGCTAACCTTTCCCCGCTCAATATCCTTTTAAAAATTGTCCACTGGATTCGCCCCTCCCCCTCCCAAAAAAAAAATCGCCAGTGCTAGCAAGTACCGGTCGTTAAAAGTGGGCAACGCTATTTTAACTTGAAATATGTTTCGATAGGAATGCTCTTATGCAAAACGTGATGAATTTACAATATTTTTTGGCCTTGTCTGTCAATTGCAAAGAATAACTCAATTTTGTATGGACTAAGGTTAATATTTCCCTTTAAAATTTGGTTTTCCACGTACTAAAATTAAGCTTTCCACGCGGTTTTGCGGCGTTACATCTATGGCCATCGTTATAACGAAGCCATCATCATCATCTGCAGTTCGTCATAACGCTGAATTGAATGAATTACATTCTTAGCTTATCATCCTCTGCAAGGCCCACTGCCTATATTTCTGGGTTATATCAGGCAAGCAAGAAAATTTTCGCGCCGCTGGATGGCGCTTAATGAAAGGTATCTTCCTACTATTACATTACAATCCACATTAAAAACGTTGCAAGGGCTTAAATATACGCAAAACATGAGGGTGCATTTTGCTCGTCATTTCAGTGGACCCCTCCAGTAAAAATGTCGGCGAAGCCACTGATTGTGCCAATCAAAATAAAACGAAATCTATGTAGGAATTGGTGGATCCAGGGGAGACATTTAGGCCCATGCCCCCCAAAGATCCTGAAACCATGATTTGCACACCTGCTGACGTAGGTTGACGATGCACTCTACCCCCCCCACCCCCACCCCTCCCCCGGTCAACAACTTTTGGCTGCATGATGTGTCAAACACCTGCCTAGCGTCCGGCAGTTTGTACATCTTCTGACCAATAGATGGCACTTGACTACCAGATATAGTTTCATACTGGAGTAAAATACAACTAGATCATAATATATGTAGGTATGAATGAATGTAAGCCGCCCCAAGTATATATGGCAACTAAACTTGTGGAAATAGCTCACGAAATTAATGCTCCGTCAAGTGAAGCATCCTGTAGCGCGTTACACATTGTAATGCCATTTATTTTGAATTCAACGCTAAAACGCGGGCACAATTCTCAACAGAGTGCAATGGAACTTAGATAGAGATGTTTCTTCGGGTATTGGCTTTGTAGATCTACAGAACATACTTAAGAACTCAAATACTTTTAGCAGGGGCGTCGCGACGGGTTTTGGACTGGTGGGGACGAATTGATAGATTGGTAGAGCCGATGCCCGATACAAATGTGGTATATTTCCATCAATATTGTGTTACATATATATTTCAAACAGTTTTTTAACGTTAAAAAACATCTGTCCACAAAAAACGTAAAAAAAAACGTCGGTCCACTAAAAAACGTAAAATGTTTGCAGCTGCTACCAAGCATGCAAGAAGGAATAAAATAACATGTTATTGACCTTATCACAAACTAGATAACGTACGACATGATCTATGTGGGACATTTTCCATTGATTGTGATCAATTGCGCCCTTGCTTACCTAATGCCATACATTTTCGATTCATTATGTACCAAACTTTTTTTTTGAAGAAGCTTCTTATATCCATATTTATTTCAACCACGGTTAAAACACGTGAGAAAGAAAAGACTAAATGGGGCAAATGTTGTAGGGACAGGCACAGAACAGACAATACTATTTTTTATTAGGAAACAGTACACAAAGTGTGCCGTAAACAACCAACAGAGCCCATTTCGCGCCATGCTCAATGTGTTCTGCCTGTCGAAGTGTTTTAAATTGCTGCTCTCAAATTCCCTTCAAAGGGAAAGTCAACGGGCAGATAAGGGCGAGCACATGCTTTCCAAAACGCATACGCATCTTGAAAGAAATGCATTGTTTCCGAGTGAAGTGCAGATAAATGCCTGGGGAGACTGTCCAAAACTGGAGGGGATAATCCCCCCCAGCCTAAAAGTCTGTGGCGACGCCCCTGACTTTTAGATATATCGAATCAGGCACATAGCCAGGATTTTTTTTGCAAGGGGTCACGTCGAAAAAATGTGCTCCTTAACCATATGCTGCTGATCGGGGGAGGGGGTACGGTCGGGTCGTCAGATTATTTCATTCTATCTAGTGTTAATTTATTTTGTTCAGGGGGCATGGCCCCCTCACCTTGCTACGTATCGAATGAAATATGAGGTAAGATCCCACTCAGAGAGCAGTTTTCAGCGGATTTGATCGTAAAACTAGGAGGAACATATCGGATAAAACTCAAAATCGCGGGCACAGCTTCAAAACTAGAACCTTGCAAGCAGCACGGTTGGATTCAAAATGGATTTTTCCATCTGATTCCAGAGAACATATTTGATGAGATACATAGTTGTTGTACAATCAGCTGAAATTTGACTTGAGCGGTCCAATTCCTCGCGCCCGGGCGCGACAGCCGCCATAACACAGCCACCCGGGCGCGGCGGCCGGCTGCCAGTCGCTAGTATCGTGTTTGACACACCATGTGGCTGACGGCCCGCTACTCCCTCCCCCGTTCAACAACTTTTTGGAAATACGCCACTGGATTTGCTCCCTCCCAAAAAGGCTAGATCCGCCAGTGAGACAGTAGGCCCCTTGTATTAGATAGGAGACCCGTCTCCGGTGCTAGACAGGAGGGCCCCTAGGCTGGTAATATAGATAGGAGGTCACCTGGTGGGGGAGGAGAGGTGGGCCCATGACCCTGCCCCTGGGGAAGGAGGCCCCCTGCGACTTTGCCCCCACCCCTCCCCCAGGTGGAATCTGGTGGCACCGCCCCTGCCCCCGGTGAGAACGCGATGAGTTTTATCATAGAAGAAATAATCCAATCGAAGTACGAGGAAATCCATCAGGCGAATCAATCAAGCGGAAGCAGCCCAGCAGCCTAAAGCAAAAACTTTCCTATCGGCAGACCCGCCGCTGCACCAGCCCTGATAAATGTCATTTGTGTCTCACCATCCCAGACATGCAGTGATGGAGCCGCCGGTTTTAATTTCCACTACTCTATCGCCAGAGGACAGACAGAGAGCCGACTGGCCGTCAACATACCACCGACACCTCAATTAGTCAGGACAGACGTCACGTGCTCTCGTCTCTCTCGTCTCTCTCGTCTCTCTCGTCTCTCTCGTCTTCTCTCGTCTCTCTCGTCTCTCTCGTCTCTCTCGTCTCTCTCGTCTTCTCGTCATCTCGTCTCTCTCGTTCTCTCTCGTCCTCTCGTCTCTCTCGTTCTCTAATCGTCTCTCTCGTCTCTCTCTCTCTCTCGTCTCTCTCGTGCTCTCTCGTCTCTCTCGTCTTCTCGTCTCTCTTCGTCTCTCTCGTCTTCTCGTCTCTCTATCCTCTCTCGTCTTCTCGTCTCTGCTCGTCTCTCTCGTCTCTCTTTCGTCTCTATCGTCTCTCCTGTCTCTCTCTCTCTCTCGTCTCTCTGTTCTCTCGTCTCTCTCGTCCCTCTTCCGTCTCTCTGCGTCCCTTTCTCTCTCTCTTCATTCGTTCTCTCCTACTCTCTCTCTCTCCCTCTCTCTGTCTCTCTTCTCTCTCCTCTCTCTTCTCTCCTCTCTCTCTCCTCTCTCTCTCCGCTCTCTCTTCTCCTCAATAGCAATCGCAGGCGTGCGTACCACCTACACGACCCACCGACCTCATTAACAGCATCGCCCAAAACGATAATGAGGCATTTCTCAGCCGCACAGCAAAGGCATCATTCCGGATATGCTGGAATGCATGGCAGCTCTGTGTGTGACGTGTCCGTGACAGTCGCCGATCCGTGTCGTTATAGCTCGTGCTTCTGTTTGGGACAGACGGCGGAAGGAGCGGCTGCCAGCGTCTGTTCCCGGTGACGGTGGGTTGTATCGATTTGAACCGGGCCGGTCTCCACACTCTGCTGACACAGAGTCGCACGGGGCCCAGCCGGCCGCCTACCCCGCCTCAATAGATCGAGAGAACTCAGAACCCCTGCGGCAGAGTCTCACACGTCCTTATCCACGACCACGGCAATCTGACCGCCATTCGACTCTTTTCGACTCTTTTTCCATAGTGAAACTTATGCTCTGATGCTTAATTGCTTACCATTAAGAAAGCTAAGAAATTAATCAGCATGAGATCGGTCATTGAAAAGAAGAAAACAGTCATCAAAGTATCTGTGATAAAAAAAAACAAGCGCAAAGTCAGGTGGACAAGAATGATGATGATGATGATTGGAAGCAAGACAGATTTTTTCGTAATGATACATGAAAATGTTCGCAAACGTGGGCACTAATGGAAGTTCCATACCCACTCCTTTTTGCCGATAGAACTTATCATTGAAAATGAAAAAAAAAAAACAGTACAGCAAATTCAAGAAGGGATCTGAAATATGTTGACGTTATTCCAAGAACTTCAGTAGCTGTAGCAAACAGAGATGTAATGCAGATGTCAATAGTTTATTGAAGGGGGATATTTGTAAACAGGCTTTCTACATCGAAACTAGCCATGAAAATGCCCTCAGCACTTACTTTGTGTGTGTGTGTCGCCCGACCCACGCAAACTCTCTCCCCGCCGTCCGTCATCCCGTTCCTGCCCATGAGCCTTTGGTATTGTGTTATGGGGAGTCGGTAGTTCCGTGGCGTGTCCTTGAACTGCCACGCGTCGGCCCCGGGTTCGATTCCCGGTGGTGCCGGTTCCGGGGATAGCCTCCCGGATTAAATCCCCTGGCTCCGAGAGAAGATGGTCCCATGGGGGGTCTAACCCCAGGCCCCTCCTCATCCCCTCCCCGGCATTCCTCTCCTTGGAATGGCGAAAAGCCGACCCGGATGATCAAACAAAAATGTGTTAACCGTCCGGTTCGTCCTCTGCTCGTCCCTCAATAACCATTAACTGCTTCGCCGCCAAGGTGTCATTTGTTCGATTGCTGTAGCAGCTGAAGTGTCGTGTGATCGAGATACGCAGACGACTGTCATTACCAGCTCTGTGCCGTCATTAAACATGGGTTAGGTGACATGCTTGGTCAGCTCGAACTGGCTCGGATTTCGGTACGACCAATCATCCAGTCATCACATGTCGACTGAGGCGGGAGAGAGGCCCCGGTTACGGCAGTGCTGCTAAAATGATACCTCTGAATCTGCCCCTCCCTCTTCCTCCGATTTAATGCGATGTTCCACAGCCCCGCTATTAACAAGGCGAAAATTGCATTGACACCAATGGGATTTTCGACCTTACGAGCGAACTACTACCGAGTCAGCTGGGCTGTCCGACGTTTAAACGTGCGTAAATCGGGCATTTAATCGCTGCGCGCTGACTTATGTACTCAATAACACCGATCAGACCCTCTTTCTTTTGGATCCCTCCAACTTCCTTCCGCACAATCTTACGCACCCAGGATCGCGGGCGTAAGGCAAGCGCGTAAGAAAGTTACGCGCCTTTGGATCCCCCAGCCATAAGCTTCTGAAAAGCATTACGATCGGGCCGGGCGGGATCGGGTCGGGTCGGGCCGGCCGCTTATCTGTGAGAAAAATCCCGTATTCAGTGAGAACTCGTGAGCGCTTCGCGCTTGCTCGTACAACTGGATATCGAAATAAGCTCTCTCACCTGAGTCAGTGTGGCAGGCTGTCACCACTAATCATGCGAAGAAAATACAACAGTCAGATATCCTGCCACCGAAATAGCGACGGAACGAAACACTACGAACTCTATACTCCTGTCTCCTACTAACCCCTAACAGAAACGCATGTCATCAAAGTTCGACCAAAACAAGCAAGAAAATAAACTAAAAGGCTAACAAAGTATAAACGCTTGCGAATTGAGCGGCAGTTCGTAGCACCAGAGGCTCCCCACCCGCAGCACACCGGCATGCCACTGAACTCACTATAGCCGGTGTAGCGCTGTAGGGCCACATTAATTGGGTTCCGGCGCGTGCCTGATGACCATTTCCGCTGGCGTGACGATGGTGGCGCACCGGAGTCGTTATCGGCGCACCCGAGCCCGTCAAACGCTGCTGTCTGGCCGGCCCGTCCCACCTGACACTGACCCACGCGGTACCACCGACCGAACCCCGCCCAGCCGCCCGCGCGGCCGGCCCTAAACAGCCAACTCCATGTCTAAACCACTCGTAAACCAGCCGGGCCCGACACTTTCCAGAGTGGTCTATGGCACACAAAGTGCGCCCGTTTCTAGCGCAAAATGTGCGAGCCGCTCGTCAGGCCGCTCGTCAGGCCTGTCCAGTTTTAAACCCGGGCTCGTGAAAACAGCCGCCAGGCGGCGCTGACTGCCCCGTAACGACAGCCTAACCAGCGGCGACGCTGACTGCTACGTAACGACAGCCTAACCAGCGTGGCGCTGACTGCCCCGTAACGACAGCCTAACCAGCGGCGGCGCTGACTGCCCCGTAACGACAGCTAACCAAGCGGCGGCGCGACTGCTCCGTAACGACAGCCTAACGCAGCGGGCGCTGACTGCTCCGTAACGACAAGCCTAACAGCGGCGGTCGCTTGACTGCTCCGTACGACAGCCTAACCAGCGGCGGCGGCGCGGCGCTCTGTGGCGGGCTGTGGCGGGCTGTGGCGCTCTGTGGCGGTCCTGTGGGCCGGGCTGTGGCGGACTTGTGGGCCGGGCCTGTGCGGGCTGTGGCGGTCTGTGGCGGGCCTGTGGCGGGGCTGTGGGGCCGGGCTGTGGCGGGCTGTGGGCCGGCTGTGGCGGGCTGTGGCGGGCTGTGGCGGCTGTGGCGGGCTGTGGGCCGGGCTGTGCGGGCTGTGCCGGCTTGTGGCGGGCTTGTGGGCGCGGGCTGGCCGGGCTGTGGGCCGGGCTGTGGCGGGGCTGTGGCGGGCTGTGGCGGCTGTGGCGGGCTGTGGCGGGCTGTGGCGGGCTGTGGCGGGCTGTGGCGGGCTGTGGCGCTCTGTAGCGGGCTGTGGTGCTCTGTGGCGGACTGTGGCGGACTGTGGCGGACTGTGGCGCTCTGTGGCGGGCTGTGAGCCGGGCTGTGGGGGGCTGCTGAGACGGCTGCTCCGCAGAGACGACTGCAGACGGCCGGCCGGCGGCGACAGCGTCCCTGCCGCTGACGACTCGATCGCGGCCCGTTGTTGTTGCTGTTTGTCCTCCTGGGCGCAGCCTAGGAGGCCGCGCCATAGCCCCGGAGGGGCTCCTTGTGGCGGAGGTAACCCGCGGCCAAGGCGCTGACGACGTCCGCACTCGCAGTCTGTCAGGTGCCGGGTATGGTACCCAGCAAGGCGGAGTACGGGCCCCGGCCAGACATGGCTACCGGAGGAGCAACGTGCTCGGGTGTCCGCTCCTCTCTACAGACGATGCAGGAGGGAGGCCGGGCAGCCCTGTTTGCTACACACTGCTCACCTCCGGGTGTCGGCCGGCGGCCGATCCGATGAAGGTACGATTCTGCCGTCCCAGTGACGGGCGCGCAACTGATGAACGTTGATGCGCAGCGTCTCGGTCGTCACGCGGGGACAGGCGTCGGTAGTCGGTCTCTCCATGATGGAAGCCTGAAGAGACCAGCCGGCCGAGTCCAACTTCCAGCGGTGAGTGGGCAGCGCGGACTACAGTCTTCATAGCGGTGGCGGACATCGGTAGGGTGTCACCTGCGGCAGAGCCGACGCCTCCCCGGCGAGGACGTCCGCCCAGCTCATTACCGGGCAGTCCGCAATGAGATTGGCACCCACTGCAAAGATGTATCAGCCCGGCCGCTACCTACGAGGGTCAGCAGCTTTGGACCATATTTGGCTCAAGGACCGAACCCTGAGCGGCCGGACCCCCCTCCAAACAAGACGAGAGCCGCCTGGGAGTCAGTGCCAGATCAAAACCACGTCCGGCAGTCAAGCCTCAGGCTTCACCGCCGTCCGCAAGCCGCCCGCAGTGGGGGGCGCAGAGCTCCGCTCTTGTGCTGGAGCCATCGCGTCGCGGAACACGGACCTCGTGCTCCTCGCGCTTCGCAAGCAGATCACGGCTCCGCCCCCGCGCGCGCCAACCCCGGCCTCCGCCGAGCCGTCAGTCAATCCATGTGGCGTCAGGGGGGGGGCGGCAAGGCTACTTCTCTGGCCGCGCGCCCTGCCGCAACCCGGTCCTGGGGCGCCCCGCCACGCACAGGTCCTTCACGTCAAGACCGAAAGATATATCGGTCGGGTCCTCTCCATGCGCAAGGTCACGTGGACGCATCAGTCGCGCGCCTCGAAGGGGTTGTCGGCCCGCTTCCAGCCGAAGCGAGCGCCTTTGTGCCCCCTCGGTCCTCCAGCCTGTGACGTTCACTATGGCAGCCGGAGGGCGAGCAAAGCCTCTCCGACCGACCGCAGCGGATCCCCCGGCGGGAGAGACGCAGCGAGGCCGAGCATCCGGACGCGGCGAGCCGCCACCCGCGGACCCGACGGGAAGCAGACCTGCCTCCGCCATCAGCGGCGTCTACCGGGGTTGACGACGGCATTCCGGTTGATTGACGCGCGAGCGCCGGCGCGGGTCAGGCTGCCCGGTCGACGGTCTCGAGGTGGTTGACGGGGACGCTGCCGGCATCCCAGGGCGCAGCAGCGCAGTGCTGCCGCAAGGCGCGCACCGCCTGACGATACCCGAGTGGTAGCTCAGCCACGGTACGCAGCTGGTCGCCGCGATAATGCCCACTCCTCAAGGTCTGCCGCGAAACACCTTGAGAGGAGTTAAGGGGAGAATGAAGGGCTGCTAGATGGCGTGCCGCCGAATCTGCTGCTGGCTTCCGCTGCAGCGGCTCGAGGCATGATCGGCAGGTAGGGCTTGGCGATGTGTCGCGAGCTTGCACTGGTAGCCGCAGAGCCCGCGTCACGGCGACCGCCATCGGCGCCGCTCTAGTCTATCATGTGAAGCAGCTGACTGGACTGGAACGCGCCGACTGCCTGTGCGCATATGGATGTGGCCTTGCCGGGCGGCATCGCGTCCCGTCAGCCTCGAGACCGCCGCGTCTCAAGAGGAGGCGCAGCGAGCAGAGGCCGAGAGGACGCATCGCGCGACTGAGGACATCGCAGGCACACGCAGGCGCGCACACAGTCGCGAGACTCGCGCAGGACACGCCGTCAGGAACGCGCGTGACATGCGGCAGGACAGCGGGAGGATCATGCCGCTGGGTACACGTCGGCGCGCGTCGCAGCACGGGTGAGCGCTCGCGAGTCCGACACGGGCGGAGCTACGCGCCTGCGCACGCCGATCCGGTGCACGGACACGGGGCGTAGGACACGGCAGGACACAGCGGGACACGGCAGGACACGGCAGGACACGGCAGGACACGGCCGGACACGGCGGGACACGGCAGGACACGGCAGGACACGGCCGGACACAGCAGGACACGACCGGACACGACTGGACACGGCAGGACACGGCAGGACACAGCGGGACACGGCAGGACACGGCAGGACACGGCAGAACACGGCAGGACACGGCCGGACACAGCAGGACACCAGCACGACTGACGAGTGAACAGTGAACACAGCCCACGGCGCGCCAGTCACCAGGTCCGCAGCAGCAAGGCGTGCAGATCAACATAGAATTAGCTTCCGATGCATATTTGGGATTCATGCTCCACAAGTTCCACAAGTCTCCTCGCCGAATGAGGCCAACTAGAGGCCAGCGGCTGGATGGTCGAGAAGCATAGTTGCCTCTGCCGTAGCAGCACATAACGTTGTCACAACGTTATGGCAACGTTGACAACGGCAGGAGACAACGCCACTGACAACGCCACTGCAACGGGCCGGACGCCCCATTCATGCAGCTGGCCATTGGCCCCGTATTGTTTATTGTTTATTAGTTATAAAACAACCACAGGCCGAAGCCCATTTACGGATGTAGTCAAAGCACACAAAACCTCATACATTCACACATTCATACCTAATACATGATGACAATGACAATAAATAAATGGATAAATAATCTGCTACCCTACGCAAAAGTAACAGTGACTAAAAGTCTTAAGTCTATGTATATAAGCCTAAAAGACATTGGGACAGATTGGCCCAACAGAGAGGAGTTGGCGGGACCGGTAGGACCCACTGCAACACACGACACAAGCTGGAAAATATCAACGACTTTGTAGTATGTATAAGTTATGACACCATAACCGAAACACTGCATTCAGCATTCAGCAACGAAGAATAACACACACAGAAAGCATTCAATTATTCAAGGTTCGAAAGCTTTTGGAAATGGCCGAACTTGGTGCTTTCGATAAGCACCTTCTACGAATCCAATGTCTGCTCGCAGCACAGTGGCGAGTTTTCGTCCAACTTTATCTCTCTGCGGCAAACAGGACTGGCTGTGAGTCGTATGGTGGGTACTGGGTGCTCCCAGAGGCGAGCACATCACCGCGCTGACAGCGGGGCCCCCGATTACAGAGGGCGCCACTCGCAGCATCACCACACCGCGCTGACAGCGGGGCTCCCGATTACAGAGGGCGCCACTCGCAGCATCACTGCACCGCGCTGACAGCGGGGCTCCCGATTACAGAGGGCGCCACTCACAGCAGCCCAGCCACATTAATTCCAAACAGAATGTGATTTGGTTTTGGATGTGCTGTCCTGGCGACATGATGGCAGCAGAGCTCGTCCTATCTAACAGCAGGAGGAGCCAAGGAGAGCTGCCAAAGCCACACACACTCACTGGCTGTCAGTCGTATGGTGGGTGCAGCCAGAACTGAACACGTACCGGCCATAACAGTCGAGACGTACACAATGGACAATGGACAATGGACATCCACCTTTTAATCCTCCCGACTGCCGGTCCTATATCCTTTGTCACGCCGACGTTTACCCGGGTCTGGTGGCCGCTGGCCACCGGGCAAAGTGACGGCCCTCGAGCGCGTCCCCCGGGAGTGGTGGCCGTCGTTCATGGCGTGGGCCCTCCTCGCAGCTTCGTCCTGCGGGGAAGGCCTGTTCATGGAGCGGCTGCCCGGTCAGCGGTTCATTTTGACCCATTTTACCCCTTCTCCTTCATCCCATGGCTGCACAATGGTTCGACTGGACCGAAGCGGTCTCTCCCTAACACCAAACCAAACCGTACACAATGGAGAGCTAGCTACATCGCGACCACATAGTGTGCGTGCATTAATATTCTCTATAATCAGAATGATTGATGGAAGAAAGGTGGTGCTTCCCGATCCAGTGAAGATCAATTAACACATGTTCCCGATCCAGCGAAGATCAATTAACATATGTTATCAGTACAAGACAAGTCGACGTCTTATGAATACGCAATATTGCGTGCAGGAGCACAATGTAGCTCAGCGACTGTGTATATGCGAGTATCAGCCAATCATGTCCCTCCGTCGAGCAGCTACAACCAACAATACAACATCTCCTCATCTTGGTAAGCTACGTTAGATGCAATATCGCGACCAAAATAGAAACCATCCGCCTGCACCGTGACCTGCTCGTATGCCCCTCTGTTGTGGAGCGTGGCTGCCACGGAGGATCACGTATCACTCAAACGCGGCATTGTGCCGATAGGAGCCTGCCGCAGTGCTGCGCAGGAGGAGCACTGCTGCTCGGCGGCCTGTGCCCACTTACCGTTTGGTCTCTTCTCATCCTCGGCTGCATAGGCACAAAGGAACACGGATTAGTGGCCGACATCAAAAGAAGACGCAGGACCCCCCCCCCAAACCCGGACCTGATCAGCGGCGAAGTACCTCTTCACATAGCTACAAACGAAATGACTGAGAGCGATGCCAGCACCAGATTGAAGGCGCAGCTGTCAGCAGCAGACTGATGGCGCTGTCAGCAGCAGACTGAGGGCGCTGTCAGCAGCAGACTGAGGGCACTGTCAGCAGCAGACTGAGGCGCTGTCAGCAGCAGACTGAGGCGCTGTCAGCAGCAGACTGAGGTCACTGTCTATGCAGCAGACTGAGAGCGCTGTCAGCAGCAGACTTGAGGGCGCTGTTCAGCAGCAGACTGAGGGCGCTGTCAGGCAGCCAGACTGAGGGCGCTGCAGCAGCAGACTGAGGGCGCTGTCAGCAGCAGACTGAGGGCGCTGTCAGCAGCAGACTGAGAGCGCTGTCAGCAGCAGACTGAAGGCGCTGTCAGCAGCAGACTGAGGGTACGCTGTCAGCAGCAGACTGAGGGCGCTGTCAGCAGCAGACTGAGGGCGCTGTCAGCACCAGACTGAGGGCGCTGTCAGCAGCAGACTGAGAGCGCTGTCAGCAGCAGACTGAGGGCGCTGTCAGAATCAGACTGAGGGCTGCGTGTGTGTGTGTGCGTGTCATATTTTTATTTTGTATAGCTAGTGTATGCAATTTTATATTCATTTGATCTTATTGTATGTTGTATACCGAGTGTCTTTTTAACATGTCTATCTTCTTAACCCTGACCCGACACTCGGAACAGCACCTTTTTAACATGTCTATCTTCTTAACCCTGACCCGACACTCGGAACAGCCATTTTACAATGGAGAGTGTTTTAATTGTTTAATACAATACAATGCAATACAATACAATGAAAGAAACGGATAAAACCACCGTAGCAGGGAGGAGCAACGCACCACCTATAACCTATAAGTTGTTGTGAGCGAGCTATGGCATATTTGAGCATGATGATTATGAGTATGTGAATAAGTAACCTTCTGCTCATGAGCAGAATGTTACTTATTCACATACGCACCCATAAGAATTGGTTCAGATTTTCGAGAAAACAAAATGTATATCGGAGACACCTCAAAAGCACTCGGTAAGTCCGTGTCGCAAAGTACCGATCTCGGTGTGGCAATTAACACCACTTTCAACTGGACGACTATCTTCCTAACTGGCTATGGTACGGTAATCACACAGCAGTGCATTAAATATACCTACCTATGAGCGTGCTCCAAAGGCCTTGCTGGCATGCAGACGTTTGATAGCGCCGGGGTATCGGTAGCGGCCGGAATGAGTACTACAGTTTCCTATAGGTGACGCCAGCTTGCAGGACCACCTCGAGTCGGACGGCAAGTTATTCAACAACACAACCGTTCTGTCATTGTAAGATGTGTTCTAACGTTTATTAAACAACTTTGTCAGCCCTCGATCTAAAGTGCACGATTCATCCGTCTCACAAAGGACAGGTGTTGATATTCCCGTGAATAGTGACGTAGGGAGCAGACGATAAGCCGACCGAATAGCAGTGGCGGATCCAGAGGGGGGGCATGCGGGCTATGTGCCCCCCCCTCCTTGGGCCTCGAGCTTGAGGGGGCACTCTTGGCCGCCTGAGGGCACTCTGTTTGCCGCCTGAGGGGCACTCTGTTCGCGCTGAGGGGCACTCTTGTCCCCTGAGGGTACTCTGTCGCCTGGGGGGGGGGGGGGGGGGGGGGGGGGGGGGGGGGGAGGGGGGGGGGTTGGGCACTTCTAGCCGCCTGAGCAACTCTTGTCGCCTTGAGGGCACTCGCCACCTTAGGGTCCTTAACATTTTGTATTAAAAAAAAAAAATGCATGAAACTAGGGGCAACCCTAAAAATATAGTGACCAAATCCGTCGAGTTTTCAAGATTTGGGTATAGGTAGGGTCACCACTGCAATTGATGGCCCCCTCCTTGAAGATTTTCTGGATCCGCCACTGCCGAATAGTTCCAATTAGAAACGCGCTCACACGAGCTGGCGTGTATTTTCCTCCTGCCAGTTCAGTATGGCTGGCGTTCCAGCAGCGGTCGGCCAATGCACAAAACTCATTCTAGGAATGTACAACTGTACAGCAATACCTGAGCCCAGTGGAGGTCGTGCTGGCGATTTTGCCCAAGATAGCGCCAACTGTGGCAATGTTGCTCGGCTGGTCACTAGGCTGCCTTCAAATGAAACGTGCTGTGCTTGGTGCAGTATAGCGTTGACTGTTTTGCGCAAACACCTATACTAAGGATTGCCCATCAAATATAATGCGGTTTGACAATTGATTCGTTCCACTTATAAGGTGAAGTGTAAGGTTGATGAGCAGCTTGAAGCGGACAAATAAAGATTAGACGAATGTGACGATAAATCTCCTACACTATCTGGCAAAATGACCCTACACAACATAATATATAGGCAAGCGAAGTCACACCTTCAGTATGCGGAGTATTCGGACTAGTGAATAGGAATGCAATTATCGCGCTAGCACTAAAGACTCGGAAACAGGGATGTACCCGATAGACATTCTTCTCTCCATGCATAGGTGCAGCTATAGAGCTGTGTTATCGGCTACGTCCACCTCGCGCGGATCGAGAGCAATCGCCCTAGCGCCATACTACTTCCAATTCCAGTGCGCACTTACTGCCGTCACACTGTGTTCACTGTACGTGACTGGTATTCTGAGAGGTAAAATGACAGTCGATGACAACGATCGCTCGGTGGTTCACCTATATGCGCATAAGATTTTTTATGACAGTGACGAGACTTTCTGCGGCGGCTGCGCGGCCACACGCGTGCTCCACTCCTCGCGAGCCGGCTCGGCCAAAGCGCTTATGCGGGTGTGCTGGTGCGGTTGACGTGGTTCAGGATGACAGATATGCCCTGTGATGCTCAGTCACGAGTCGATTGCATAACTTCTTCGATGACCGATTTCCTCTAGCCCTATGAACGCGTGCCGCGGCATGCGCATGACTGGAGCAGGCTGGACCGGTGCCCGAACAACCACACGCAACAGCGGAGCTAACAGGCCGGGTGGCTTCTCCAGAACAGAGGATGCACAGCAGGTGGCTGCTTCCTCCTCATCTAGCAGCTGAGCATTGGAACCAACGTCACAGATAAGAGACGCATGCGAATCGGACACACTGTAAGCAGGTACTATCGCTCTTTCCGTGCCCTGGTGCAGGCACACAGTCCAGTGTGGCCAGCGACAGAACAGGTGGCCGAGTGCCGCGAGGTGTGGGCCGACCTAATACGGTTACTCGTGTGCGCAGGGCTAGGACCCAGCGCTTTTACTTATGAACGAACTTACTAAAATAATCAGCACCACAGTAACACGCCGCAGTGCTGATGGAATCTTAAACTATCTGTAGTCACGAGCGGTGCGTGCGATTGATACGGGCTACAGCCGCCTATGGTCAATTGGCACGTTGAGCCTAGGTCTGGCTGAGACGGTGCGTGCCGAGTTACACGTGACTACAGCGCTCTAGTGTGTCAATTTTTAGAGGTGGGTCTCTTACGGGCACTTGAGTACGGAGAGCTAATGGCCTCTGCGAGCTACCTATGCAGATTAGTGGAAAATGCTCCTTCCGACATACGGGATATCTAGCGTAGCTTTTCATATTGGACCGACCTCTCCGTAGGTTTGGGTATTTGTCGGGACAAACTCAATAAGTGTTTCTCGGTCACTGAATTCTGTGCTTAATGCACAACGCTGAACAATCGTACCGCGCACGCGCAAATTCGGCCGTGTAAATTCCCACGTTATATTGAGACAAGAATGAGTATTTGATCTCGCGTAATACAGATAATGTTCGAAACTGCGGCTACTTGGGTTACCTAGCACACGCCTCCTCTGTATATAAGCCGACTACCATATCATGCACGAGACAGCGGCTAACCACTGATTGTACAATATTAGCAAATAAGTTTATGTATTACTGACTCACATAAGCTTAGTTCTGGTGTCACTGAGACTCGTATAGAGTAGATTGTTGTAATTCATTTGCCGTGTCTTTGTAGCAGCTATGTTCGAAGCTGTCCACATTGTAACGTCTCTTCAGAGGATAACACAAAGCCAGAAGTTGCTGCTCACCTAAACTTTTTACGTACTTTTGCGAAATTATGTTCCGCTTGATCCACACTTCGGACACGTGATAATTTATGGAAGTGGAAAGTCTCTTCGTGAAGCAATACAATTTGAAGAGCGTGCTCCGTTGATGATGCACTAAGAATTCACATCCGATCCAAGCTGAGGCCAATATCGACCTAAAACTAGATGAGGACGTCAGTCCGCGCCGCGCCGTTCTTTCTCAACTGTCCACTCCTATACTTGTTCTTGCAAGGCCATTTCTTGACCGCTGTACTAGCGAGGACCGTACGTATGACCACAGAGCCTTCTTTCCCTCATGGCACCACTGGTGCCAGTGCCCGTGGTCACCCTTATCAACGACGGGTAGACCGGTCTGCAGCCCGCCCGACTGCTACCGCATGACCCCTATTGTTCTAAAAGGATACCTGAGACAACAGAGAGCCGCTGGTACTCGAGCTTGGCGCGTGGAGAGTATTTAGCTTTCGGTCATTACGCTATAGGCAGATCCGATTGCGTGCGCGTAGATTGGTGACGTCTCGCTCGAATAGATCTCCGCTGCCGACTGCGCGTCGTCTGGTCACCGGCCAGCGCCGCCGCCGCCGAACTCACGCCGACGCGCGAGTTGACGAGGATCGCCCCTCGCTGTCCTTACCTTTGTCCTCTGATCGTGAGCCCATAGAATGCTTCCGAGATGGGCTAAGTGCCTTGGCAGTCCGTATTTAAACTCTCGACATGGCCGGGGGCGGGTGCCGGGCTGTGCAAGCCAAACTAGAGGACGTCTGACACAGCAATGGCACAGAGTGGCCGCCGTTACGATTATGGTAGTCCGGAGAAGAGGGCGGGGTGCTAGTCGTCGATATAGGAATAATGCCGGGCCTCATGGAGACTTCATCCAGAGCAGGTAAACACGCCAAACTGGTCTGTCTGCCTCGAGTAGAGGATCTCATACTCCGAGTATCATGGTATTTCAGCGAGAATTACGGCTAGACAATGAACGAAATCTTGTACAAACAAGTCCACACCTCACACACCAAAGTATTCTCTGTGGGGTCAGAGACAGCGAGTTGCGCGGAGTACTGTCGGAGCTTGTACACACTCAACGAATACAAGAAGATTTCCTCATGCGTCAAGCAAAACTCACAGCTCCTCTCGCGTAATGCGAAGGTCATCTGATTCATTTTAGGGGAATTCGCAGTACCATACACTGATCTGTTAATTCACCGTTTTTCAAATCAAACCGTGGACGAGCCTCGACGCCCTTCAGTAGACCATCACTCCGACCGCACGGTGATTGTGAGATACTGAAAGCTCTCGTTCACTAATATTGAGCATGAAATACCATCCGCGTGCTGGCCAGGCGATTCAGATCACCTTCGTGTTTCAAGTTGGCCTAGACATCGTCGATCTTGTAGCGGCCGTGACATTCGTCTGGGTTACTTAGTTAATGCGTTCGATTCACGCTCACGAGAGAGGTGACAACAAAC
The DNA here is from genome assembly GCA_014673585.1 of Semibalanus balanoides. Classification (NCBI taxonomy): domain Eukaryota; kingdom Metazoa; phylum Arthropoda; class Thecostraca; order Balanomorpha; family Balanidae; genus Semibalanus; species Semibalanus balanoides. The sequence continues at coordinate 72,816 of VOPJ01006006.1, forward strand.
TAGTCTTTCGATGTGAGTTATAGATACTGTTTCTGCCTAGATACGTGTCAAGTCGGCAAGCAGCGCGACTCTTTTTCTGTTTAGCTAGATAATACTGGAATTTGATAGCACAGCCTGCCAAAGGCATATCGACTTGTGCACGCCATATATCTTGAATACCAAATGTGCAAATGTTCATCCTCCAAACGAGAACTTCCAGACCCATGCGTTCACCTTTACACTCAAGTAGCTGGTCCTAAATCCGCTCTCACTAGCGAGACATTTTGCCCGATGTAACATCGTGACATCCGTCTTGACCTCTTTAAGATCATTGCACATTGCATAAAACACGGCTCACTCCATAGTGATTTACCATAAAATGGAGGATACAAATTTTCGCCCGAGGTCGACCTACGTGACCCTATTAGTTTGCACAATTTTGCGTGCACTACTTTCTGATATATCTCACCGTGTCAGCAGTGATTAAAGTGTCCCACACCCCCCTCTCGATTCGATTGATGAGGAGCACTATTCCCTCTCTCTGCAGTGCGCGCGATGCTGAGGTGGCTCAGCTCATACATAGTAGCGCACTCCTAGTTTCTTCCCATCGAGGCCATATCATAAACGACTCCCCTATCTCCTTTTCCAGAGTTCTCATAAAATAACAACTCTTGCAACTCGTAGATACTCTGTATCTAGAGCGTGCAAACTAACTGTTAAGAAGTCATGCTCGTATGTACTTGAATTTTAACCAATTTCTGAATGCTAATGTACTTCGATAATGTGCATGCCGTAGAGCTCTTGCACTCTCTTATTGGGTGTTCAGGTTGTGAAAACTCAGTCTGCTGCTATCTGAATTACTACGTGTAAAATCCCAAAATACCGCTTTCGTATCTCTTGAAAAGTAGCTGCGATACTCTACTTGTGACCTGTTTTTATAAACTTCTGACTATAGATGCTACAACTTTCAGCCTGTACGTGTGAGATATGCATTATTCGCTTTGAGCAGTCACGTTATTGTTGACCTATTTTGGAGCAATAAGCACTAAGACACTCATATGCTCTCTCTTGTAAATGGTAAAAGTATGGTTTCAAAATCAGTATATTAAACTCACTTTTAGTTTCCATTTTCGCAGCAGTTGCCAAACAGCAGTGCTCCTGCGAGTATGCACCCTGAGAAATTCTCGGCATGTTCTGACATTGAACAGTAAAGCTGACATAGTTACGCTTATTTTTGACTAATGCTCTACGTGTACTGCTTTGGATGCTGTCTTTTCTGGCGATACGCGCATGTTACACCGTTCTCTTTTTGGATGCTTTCGATTGCCACCTTGCGCGTCTCGCTGTGGTTATTTGTTCGGAAGATAATGAGGGACAAAATATGATACCCCTATAGCAAGGCGTGTTCGGCTGAATACCCCAGCGGGGTGCGGGTTGACCCGCGCAGTAGCAGATATAATATTTTCAGTAAGGGTTGTTGCAGGCCCAGGGGCGCATTTTTTGGCACCCGAGGAGGCACCGTATATGTTTTTGTTTATTTTGAGAGGTTAAAAACTCAAAATTACGTAAATCCAAGATAGGAATTTTGAAGAGAATGTTACTTCCTTTCTTTTGACTTTGTTTTGCAACTTGCACCAAAAATCGATGTTCTAGGGTTTTAAATTTTTCATCGTGATACTTTTTGGGCGTCGGGGTACACTCCTCGGAATCGGGGGGGGGCTACATGGGTTCTAGGGGCGTCCTCCATGGGTTTAGGAGCGCCCTCCATGGTTTTGTGTCGCCCTCCATGGGTTTGGGGGCGCCTGCGGCGCCCAGATTACGCCCTCGGCGCAGGGGCGCCAATTTCCATTGAGAAGGGGGCTGCCATTCCCAGTGCCCCCTCCTGGATCCGCCCCTGAACCCCGCTTTGTATCAATAACTTGAAAATTATGATATATATATTGACGTAGAATTTGCAATATATTGATGTAGTAATTTGGGAGATGATGACGTTTTACTGAAGTCATGTCATGCAATGTTTGAAGGAAGACGACAAATGTTTGATAACCCGTTGAAAAGTGAGCTTTGATACAAACTGCAAATCAAAAAATCAAAAATGGAAATTACATTGTAGTTAAAATGGTTATCTTAGAACTAGGAAAGTATGGGAAAGTATATGATCCCTAAGATTACAAAAACCTTTTTGTGTGAAAATTGACACGTTTTTGTGAAGATATAAAACACGGAATATATACACATTAGACAAACAAATATGGAAGGTACATATCCAAACCAAATTACAAAGCAATATTTGAATTTTTGACTGACTTACAACATTTAAGAGTAAGAAACTCATAACAAATTTGTTAAGTTGTATTTTTGTTTGCTTTAAGTGATCAGATACAAAACAATAAATGTCACTATTTTATTTCTGAGACACAACTGATCTAGAAACACTCCTTTTTATTTTGATTGATCCATTTCAAATTTAAGCTTTTGTGATATGATCTTGACTCTGTGAGGTAAGGTTGTGAAAATGGGTGCTTCTATAACGTTTAACGTGTAAATAACCCATAAAAGATATGTTGCGAGACTTCGTATATATTCTGCAGTTTGTTACCTGAACTTGACCTGTAGGAACTAAGACGTACAATGCCAATTTTGATGATGTGGAAGATGTATTATACATCTGAGAGCGCTTTTTGCATACGTCATATTTTGTAGGTTAAATGCATATATTATGTAAGCGCATACAGCCTGCCAAGAGGGGGGCACCGGGCCATGTCACCACCCCGCCTTGAGCAAACACCAATTTACACTAGATAAAATGCGACGCTGCTTGAACGACCCGACCCCCCCCCCCGGTCAGCAACATTTCACATTTGGGCTGAGGATTGAAATTTGGTGAGTGAAATAAAAGTGCCCCCCTTGCCCAGAAACGCTCGGCCGCCACTGCAGTGATTTATGTAATTAAACCAACTTCATGCCTCAAAAGCGACAAATATGCCGATGTACAGCTGCTGCCAAATGACCGTACCCGATTGTCTAGTTATCCTGGTTTACACTTTGGGAACACTGCACACTTGTGACCGTCCAGAAAATTAATGTTCAAAATGCTTAGGTTAGATGCATTATAAATAAAATAGCAGGTGCTAGTACACATTAGTGTCTGGAAATATGTGTAGAAACAAAAAAATTGTGGTTTGTAACATCTAAAATTGAAATGCTAGGGGGTAATAAGAATTACTGAGTTATGAACCTATTATGTACATGTTAAGTTATTTATGATGCATCATACTAATGTTTAGTTGATGGGATCAATCTTTACCCGCCCTATCAAAGCTGACACAGTGATGATGATGATGATGATTGGGGTTTAAGGGCGTTAAAGGCTTAAGGGGCTAAGGGCTGACACACGGATTTTATTTTATTGTTACCCCATTACACGACAACAAATAACGCAACTGCATGTTGAAGTAGGATTGAGAAAGTCAACAATAGGATGCAGAAACGAATCTCTGCGACAAGGGCAGATCCAGTCGGCCGTCTTGGGGGGGCAAACCGTTTTGGGCGAACATGTCTTTACCTATCCCCAATTACGAATTTCTAACCGGATTTAGGCCACTTTATTTTGCAACCTAAGGGTTTTTAATTATTAGTATTTTTATTTTTTAGCTTTTCGACCTTTTGGGATATTCCAAAATGTCAGCTTGCAGTTTTTCTTGTTTCGACACTGCCTTACACTGAGCAAAACTATGTCAATTGTCAGCAGTATCCAGGGGGTCGCCGATATTTTTTTGTCGAAAAGATCAACTAAAATGACATAAAAATTCCCCTAATTTGTATGCTTTCATTCAATCTTTTGCAGCATTTGTAATGTGGATTTTCATGTTATTTATTTAGCGACGCGAAGCGGCACAGAATTTGTACAGCTTTGCCTGATAACACCCAGCAAAATAGGCGGTAAGCCTTATCAAGAATAAGAAGCTAAACATGCTAGTAATTCAATTCAACGTTACAACGAACCAGGGCTGCGGAGTCGATCAGTCTTCAGATGACTCCGACTCCGACCCTCCGGAGTCGACTCCGACTCCGGGATCGACTCCGACATTTGACCCGCGCCCGGGTGGGTCTCTAAAACAACTTTGCCTCAATAGGGGGTCAAAACGACCCCACTAACTCGAAAATGAAAATGGCTAGGAAGACTCGAAAAAGGCGTCGAAAGCTCTCAACAAGACCAATCTGAAACATTTCTATATTTATGCAGAACGGGGGGAGGGCTCAGGTCAATATTAACTCGCGCCTTACTGGGGTATATTCTGTAACGCGACTTACTGGGGGGGGGGGCTATTTAAACCCCCCCCCCCCCTCTTGATCTCCGAAACACTGGAACCAGATCTTAAAAAATTCGAACGGCATTCGATATCACTATCAAATTTGTTGAGGGAAACCTAATATTGTTATCCTCAAGGTCACCGATGACGTCACAGGTCACGTAAAAAAATGTTTGACCGTGCCATCGAAGTCTGGTGGTCGGCATTGTCGCGCAAAAATGCGATATTAAACGCATAATAAATTGGTAAATTGGTATGATTCGTGCATCTGACACTTTTAATTACCATTCAAAGCTAATTTTGACCTTCGGTCAGGTCAATGTCATCCGAGGTCACGAGGTAAAATTGACTATAACGGCTATTAGGAGTTGTGACACATGTTTATGAGTTCGTTTATCGATTAGAACACGAAAAATGACCCTAAAACATTTTTTTCATACAAATTGAAGAAAAACGCAAAAAAACGGAAATGCAGTTTTCACTTATAATACAGTGAAGTTAGTCTAATTTTGTATCAAGTTTATTGTAGTACACACCTCATTATTGTGAAAAACATGAGGGGGTACGGATAATCAAAGCAAGGCCCCCCTGCAGTGCGCGGGTTAACTTTTTTACTCATAGCCACCAGAGGTCCACTAAAAATCCTATAAAACGCACATGTAAAATATCTTGCCAAAACGCTGTCTATAACTGACAGACGGAGTCGAAGAAGGTACAATTTTACTGAATCTGACTCCGACTCCACAGCCCTGCAACAAACTGGACGATAGTGATGGCTTTGTTATGACGACATGGCCACTGATGTGACGCTGCAAAACGGCATGAAAATGTGTATTTTAGGTTGTGGAATTGGTTTTTAATACTGGAACCAGACCGTTAGTGGAGCCAGGCCTTGGTTACCCCTATTCCTGGTTGCACATCTCAGTATGATGAAAATCTTTAAATAAGGTAGTTTTTTATATACATATTCTTTGGATAGTAAATCACAATAGTAAATCACAATGACCGGTGGCAGTCAGCACTCAATGGTACATATGATAATAATAAATGTGTACATATGTATCGAGCTGTAACAAACAACTGGTAACAGTGCAAATGGTTTGAAAACAGCAAGAGGCAGAACACCTTTTCTGCACATAAATGGTCCCTGCGGATCTGGAGGAGCCTGGGGAGAGATGGCTCCGGGAGATGGTCCTGGCCTGGTCCCACTGTTAGCTCTTCAATACAGCAAGTTGGGCACCATTGAAGCAGCTTCCGGGTGCCGATGTCTGCGTCTTTGCGTTCACGTCCTTTTTTGCAACTCAGCAGACTAGTTAAACATGCAGCCCGCTTGAAAGTTAATATTTTATGAAGGGAGTGGGCCCTGGTGTTAATCAATTACTGCCAAGAGCCTATGCAAGAAATTAAATGTTATTCATTTTCCCATTCTCCAAATTTATATAAGCAATTGGGAAACTTGTGTCATGTCACGAAGCATAACAAAATTTTCCACTTTTTGCTGTGGATAACTGGATTTTGACTGCTGCAAAGGCAATTTTAAAATAATTTGTGAACAATTGGGAAACTTGTGTCATGTCGCGAAGCAGCGCAAAATTTTGCATTTTTTGCTGTGGATAGCTGAATTTTGACTGCTGCAAAGGCAAATTTTATGATAAAATTCATAATTTGTATCCCCGCTTGAAGGGGGCAAAACATAGTTTGCCCCCCCCCCCTGAACAGTCTTGGGGGGGGCATGGACCCCAGGGGCAACGCCACCTCCCGAAAGTTAGGGGGGGACGGAGGTATTCTGAAATCCATTCTTTCCATGCAACGCCCATAGGCCTAATGTTAAAATCCGAAAATGTTGGGGGGGACACGTCTCCTCGTCCCCCCCCCCCGTTGGCGGAGCCCATGATGGACCCGTTGCCCCACCCCCGTGGATCCGCCTTTGCTCCGCGATATACACGGCTGACGGCGTACCTTTTCGTAGATATTAATCCAGGAGATTTCAAGAATCAAAACGCATGTAGTTCGTCGGATATCACAACAAGATCGACACACCGGCACACAGCTGGCAGCACAACCACAAACTACCCAAGGCCTTATAACCAAGGTCTGTATAAATATGCTTGCTTATAACCAGGTAAGGACACGAGCCATTTGACCTTGAACTCGAAGGACTGCTAGATGACGTCACCGGAGGCAACAGCTATCTCGCATGCGCCTCTGGTGACGTCATCGGCGCGGCACAGGGGGTCAAAAGGGTCAGCTGACCCCCCCCCCCCCGAAACTTCTAGGGAGGGGTGAGTGAAACCGGCAGAGTGCCCCTCAGCTACTTTGAGGGGCCCTCGGCCGGTTTATGAGAGCCCCTGGCCAGTTCGAGGGGGCCCTCGTTCACCTTGAGGGGCCCTCGGCCAGCTTCAGAGGGCCCGAGGCCGGCATGTGGAGGGGCCTCAGCCGGCTTGAGGGGGCCCTTGGTCAGCTCGAGGGGCCTTCAGCGACCATGAGGGGCCCTCGGCCAGCTTGAGGGGGCCCTTGGCCAGCTCGAGGGGGCCCTCGACCGGCTTGAGGGGGCCCTGGGCCAGCTTGAGGGGGCCCTCAGCCAACTTGAGAGGGCTCTTGGTTAGCTTAAGAGGGCCTTTGGTCAGCTCGAGGGGGCCCTTGGCCAGCTCGAGGGGGACCTCCCATGTGGAAAAATCCTGTAAGATTATCCTGTACAAATGTACAATATTTTATATGTGATAATTTTGCCGATTTTCTTGCAAGACTTGTAAGATTCTTGTATAATAATATTGCATATATTGTACAAGAATCTGGCATATCTTGTACAAGAATCTGGCATATCTTGTACAAAAATCTGACATATCTTGTACAAGTATCTTGCAAATCTTGTGCAAGAATCTTGCATATATTGTACAAGAATCTTGCATATCTTGTAAGATATTATTGTACAAGAATCACACAAGATCTTGCAAGATAAGAAAAATTTCAGCGGCAGTGTCCGGGGTCGAACCGGTGACCTTCCGCTTTCCGTCGAACATCATGCCACTGCGCCACAACAGCCTATAAATAGGAAGACAAATAGGGTGATGGCAATCTTGCGCATTGCGTATGCATCTTATTTATGACAAAATTTATGTTGCGTATGTATGAAATCAATGTGGCTGCACTTGTAGCTGTCTTGTATAAAAGCTACGGAAACAATGGAGCAGCAATAGCGCAAGAGTAAGTACAGAAGGTCAGTGAGATAGCGAGCAATAAAACCGACGAATGAATAAGCCAAGACAATAAAAAACTGTTTTATATCTACCTACTGAAGACGGTCTGAAAAGACAATGTATCTGAGTGATGGACACCGGTGTCGATTTGTATACTTTTGGGGGCCCTGGGTCCCCAATATTTCACATTATAACATTAGGCCTAATGGCTCAGGGCGGATCCAAGGGGGGCATCCGGCCATGCCCTCCCCGCCCAAGCGAAAAAGGGTGGGGCCAACATATTTTTACCCCCCCCCCCCAACAACAAAAAATATATATTATATATATATATATATCAGTGAAAATACCCACATTATTGAAATACGGACTGCCAGTGGCGCACGCAGGGGGGGGGTCAAAGGGGTTCAGCTGACCCCCGAAATTTTATGAGGGGCCCGCACGAAGGACCCCGTATTCTGGCCATAACTGGCAAGGGGCCCGTTCTTTGGTAAGCCTGATCGAGGAAGACGGTCCGGTGCTTGGCAAAGGCGTAGCATGGGGCCCGGTCCCTTGCATATTCTTGATGCGGGCCCCGTTTTCCTGGTAGGGCCCGTCTTGGTCAAGGCCCGATCTCCGGAGGCAATGGGGCCGGTGCTGGCAGAGGCGTAACATGGGCCCCGGTCACAACGGGCCCGGTCTTGCATAATTCCTGATGCGGGCCCGTTTCTGGTAGGGGCCGGTTCTTGGACAGGCTCGATCGAGGCATGGGCCGGTGCGGCAGAGGCGTAAGCATGGCCCGGTCAGGACGAAGGCCCGGTCACACAGGGCCCTCCGGTCCTTACATATTATTTATACGGGCCCTTGGTCAGCGGTCTGTAGCAGGGGCCCGTGCTGGCAAATGAGTGATATGGGCCCGTTTACAAGACGAGGGCCTGTGACACAACAGGGACCGCTTCTTGCAAATTATTTGATATGGCCCTTCCTGATAAGGGGCCCCCGTTCCTGGGCAAAGAGCCCCGATCGAGGCGGGGGCCCGCCGGTTCCTGGCGAGGCCGTGATAGTGGGCCTGGGTCAGACGAAGGGCCCCGGTCCAACAGGGCCCGAACCTGGCGTATTCTTGATACGGGCCCGTTTTCTGGCAAGGGCCCGGTCCTTGGTCAGGCCTGATCGAGGCAGGGGCCCGGTGCTGGTAGAAGCGTAGCAAAGGACCCAGTCCAGGACGAGGCCGGTCGGCGGTCACAACAGGGCTCGGTCCTTGCATATTATTGATACGGGCCCCTTGGTCAGGTCTGATCAAGGCAGGGGCCCGATGCTGGCAAATGAGTGATATGGGACCCGTTCAAGACGAGGGCGCGTACACAACAGGGACCGCTCATTGCAAATTATTTTATATGGCCCCTTCCTGATAGGAGCTCGTTCCTGGCAGAGGCCCGATCGAGGCAGAGGTTTGGTGCTGGCAGAGGCGTGATATGGGACTGGAAGTGGTCAGGACGGTCGAGGGCCAGGTCACAACAGGAACCCAGCCCTGGCTTATTATTCTACGGGCCCATTTCTGGTAGGGGTTCCGGTCCTTGGCCAGGCCTGATCGGAGGCAAGGGTCCGGTGGCTGGCAAATGAGTGGATATGGGGTCCGTTCAAGGACAAGGACCAGTACACAACAGGGCCTGCTCCTTGCAAATATTTGATATGGCCCCCTTCCGATAGGGGCCGTTTCCTAGCAGAGGCCCAATCGAGGCAAGGGGTCTGGTGCTGGCAGAGGGTGTGAATATGGGGGCCCGGACAGGAACCATGGCCAGGTCACAACAGGCCACGTTCCCTGCAAATTATTGATACGGGTCCGTTACTGGTGGGGGCCCGTTCCTGGCAGGGGCACGTTTCTGGTAAGGGCCCGATCAAGACAGGGCACCGGTGTTGGCAGAGGCGTGCTATGGAGTCGGGTTAGGTCGAGGGTCCGGTCACAACAGAGCCCGGTCCTTGCAATTTTTGTATACGGGCCCGTTCCTGGTAGGGGCCCGGTCTTGGTCAGGCCCGATCGAGGCAGGGGCCCGGTGCTAGTAAAGGCATGAATATGGGGCTTCGGTTAAGGACGAGAGCCTGGTCACAGCAGGGTTCCAGTCCTGCATATTCTTGATAGGGCGTTCCTGTTAGGGCCCGGTTTGCAGGCCCGATCGAGGCAGGGGCCCGGTGCTAGCAAAGACGTGATATGGGGCCCGGTCAGGTCAAGTCTCTGGCTAAAACTAGTGGTAGTGGATAAAGCAAACATAAACTCAATTTAGCCCTATACAACTGTGAAATGTCTGTTTTTTTTTTGGTTTTTTGCTCCGTTACATTGAAAAGGTTACGATAATAACTTGACCTTTGGTGACAAATATAGTAAAATCCGAGATATTATAGTCCCTAATCACCTCATGACGTGCTATGAGTTGCATGTCGCTCGATCAACCACTGTGCTAGTGGTGCTGCCTAGAAGTTGTTTGGTGGTCATGTCATTTGTCCTGACCTGGTGACCTGATCTGACCTGGCTGGGATTCTTTTTTTGCCAAAACGTTGCTTATCTATTCATTTCAGGTTGCTTAAAAGTTTCCAATCGATATCTCTGCGTTTTCTGATTAAGGGGAAACACAACAAAGGTGTGGGGGGGGGGTGAGAAAACGCCCCCCCCCCCAGCGCCTCCAGGGTTAATTCCTATTCCATTCGCGAACGTAGCCTAGCGTAGTTTTTACGGGACTTTGACGTCTAAAGAACTTGTAAAGGACATGAATCTGGGAGGTTGGAAAGGAAAAATGACATAATTAGACCCAGTTTCTTCAATTGCCTCAATTTCCGAAGAGATAATTCATTCATGCCAATAAAATACCGTGTAAACGCGCTTTCTATCTTTACTACAATTTGTTCATAAGCATCTTAAACACTTATGGGCGTAGCCAAATAATATTGTAACGCTCAACTTCGTCGATGAAATAAGACGGCTTGCTATTTGGCACAGGTTACGTTTCACCGTCAATGCTAAAGATTTATGTACCTAGGGACCGATTATTTTGAGCATCCAAGCCCATCAAAGACAATGGGTAGCAGATCTTCCGAAATTATATATCTAGTTATTACGACATTTGACAATTTTGACGGATCTGTTCCCCGTGCTAGCTTCCTATTCTTGACAGACTCCAGAAGCCTGTGCGCCTGCCTCACTTTTCAGACAGCTTATGCAGCAACCATGGTTGACAAACAGGCCCTGGATCCCGTTGGTTATGCCTTCCCAAGTCCATGCGCAAGACGTCTCCAACATTTGATGCTTTGCTGTATGTCAGGGAACGTGGGAATTATTTTTTTTAAGTGGGGGGCCGACTTTTTTGGCGACATGAGGTAGCAAAATGGTAGCTAAAAGGAAGCGATATATTGCTGTGATCGCCACCCGTTAAATCGCCAACAGGATTTATCGCAATATATCGTTAGCGGGGTGTATTGAAATGTAATACTCCGATAAGAAAAGGACCTCGAAAAGCCAACAGTTTCAGTGTGTTTACGAGAGCGCAGCCAGCCCCAACCCTTTACCTTCCGGCTAGGGTTGGGGAGCAACGGTATGTCCAGGGCTCCTCCGGCAAAGGCAATATCTCCTGAACCATTGTGTGAAAGATATTACGAAGGCTTAGGGCACTATATTTTGCAGTGCTCCTACCCTAAAAAGTCGCAAGCAGGGACGTCGCGGGAAATATTGTTCGTGTGAAAGTCGGTCCAATGGAGGAGACATGTGCTCCCTCTGCCCCCTGGTTGATATCCCGCAAAAATTATCAGATAAGCTGTTGCTTTTTCGGGGTCCTTACTTATCGGAGTATTACCTTTTAATACACCCATATCGTTATCTGTTCACCCGATATATCGCCATTTATCCCCGATTATCCCCCATATATCGCCACCCGTTCTGGATCGTCAATGCCGGCGACCGCCTTGATCTGAAAGTTCGTTGGGGACCAATTTTCATTTTTTACCCTTGGCCGACTCACTCTGCTGAACGTATCAAGGGAGCTAAGCCGACATCATATATCTGTATTCTGTAATGACGCGTTTTGCTTAAAAACGGATGAAACATCCTGACCTACCCAATCCCCAAAAGATGAATGTTATTTACTCTGTGGCGCCTTGTAATAATTCATGAATGATATAATTTACCTCCAAAAACCAATTCAACGTTGTAACCAAGAAATAGCTCTATCAACGTTACAACGAAGAAACATATCCTATCGACAGGTGTGCGCGCTGTATTTAACAGTGCTTCCATGCTACGATAGTCAAATGCTCGTTGCCACTGTACAGATGGAAAGGTGCAAAACCAGTTCCATTTTTTTTTTGTATTTGAAAATTTTCCTTGAAACTGTATCTTTGTTCTACAAAACACAAGCAAATTTCCGTAGACAATGTCATTGATATAATTCAGAGTTAAGAGATCACATGATCTCTTAACCATGTGGTAAAAGATGGGTGAGGGCCGATACCTAGCTCCAAAGCTGGTGGGACGTCGCCCCCCCCCCCCAGGTCGAAAGTTGAGGGAGCGAGTTGCCCTCATTGCCGCCACGGTTTCCACGACCGCTGCTGTTTTTGCTAACAATAACCATCGTGTCGGGCAGCCGCAAACGTGAATCACAAATACCAGCTACAAAAAGTACCGTAACGGTTCACCAGTCACCACTTCTGCATGGTTGTCACTGACCTCATTTCGTCAACCCTCGACAGCTGTACCAACACATCAGTAAGCAACCGCACCTAAAATATCGCACATTATAAGCACATGGAGTCACCACTCACCTTACACGACATTGAAAACAGGAGCCCACCACAGGGGGAACAGGGGTACGTGTTCCAACTTTTTGACTTTTAACTTGAACGCCTATTGGCGTTGGAATGAAAATAATGACTTAATATATAGCATCTGCTCCCCCACCCCACCCCCTCTTGGAACGAGGCGGAGCTTCTTGATTGGACAGGAACATTACCCATCATGTAGGTATTAGATCATATGTTGAAGGGGGCCCGCTCAAAAACAAGTGACCGAAATCCGCGAACTTTTCCAAAAAACAGGTAGGGGCCCGTTCACAAGGGGGCCGCTCCTAGGGCTCTGACCCCCCCCCCCCCGAAATGTAATCCTGCGTGCGCTACTGTGGACTGCTTTGGTACTATTTGGTATTAACATGGTGTACTCGAGGAAAGATAACAATTTATCGTTAAAATAGCTTTGAAGCAGTCAAAATCCAGCCATTCGCAATATAAAACTGAAAAATTTCGCGCCGCTCCGCGGCATCACACAAGTTTCGCAATTGCTTACACAAATTAGGAAAATGGAAAAATTGATTTGATTAAGTGTCTGGCAGAGGCCCTCCTTGACGGTAATTCCTGATCCCAGGGCCACTTCATACAACATTAACCCTCGCCTTACCGTTTCCCACCTTTGCCGTACGGGGAGGGGGGGGGGGGCTGACAGGATCCCCTGTTAACTTCCTAACCAAGCATCATAGAGCAACGCGGTAAGAACCAGCATGTTGCCTGTCATGTGAGGAATCTAACGGTGTACAATATTTTAGGTTTCAGGTCATTGGGTGAACTTCCAGGTCAAGTGAATGACCTCGACTCGATCACGTCAAGAAAAACGGTTTTTATCCGTCAGAAAACCTCAAAATTAGAAATTGATAAATGTAAATAAAAGGCATGGCCAGTTCGTCACATAAATACAGAAAATGTATTTATTTGTTGGTAGGTATCTGGTCAAAAAAGTCAAAAAAGTGATAAAAAATGACGTCATATGTTTCTTTCCCTTGGAGAACCATCACTCAATCACAAATAGTCATTGCAAGTCATTGCTTTGAAATTTTGTTTGGGTATTTCCCACATTTAGTTCTCTCAATTATCTTTTGGGTTTTTCAAAATCTGTTAAAATTTGGATTTTTAGTGATTTTTCTTTTAAAAAATAAGGGTAAGAAACTCAAAATTTCGAAAATCCGAGCTGGTTTTTCCTAATTATAATGTTATTTTCGGTCTTTGTCGCTTTTTGTTAGCAATTTGCTGCAAAACTCTATTTTCTACGATTCTTACAATATTTACCGTCTTTCCAACAACTATAATCGTCATTAAAACGTCATTATCTTCCAAATGACTGAATCAATTTCAGTAAAATTTTGCCAGCATATGTACCTATAATTGTTGTCAACTCAGCTACTGAAATTTCAGCAAGATGCGCCGCATGAGTAAAAAGTGATTTCAGAAAAACATCAGGGAGGTATGTCAGCCCCCCCCCCCCATAAGGCGAGGATTAATTTTCAAGCTGGCTACAGTTTCAGTTTATTGACGATGAACCATTCTTCGTGGTGGCTTAATGTCAGGTTCATATAAAAACAGATGACGAACAGTACATAACACGCAGGAAAATGCGCTAAAAGACATACACAACAGCGACTCAAAGCGTAATCATCGATTTAAAGAAGAAACTGACAATCAATTGAGCCAAGAGCACTGGATCATCGCAGCACAGCTTGCGTGTCAGCTCAGCACGAGTTTTTCTGAGAGCTGGGCATAGCCCGGCCGACAAGACAGTTCCAAGACGCGGCAGCGCGGTATGAAAAGGTTCTGCGTGTCAGTGAGAGACGGAAAGAAGGCAGCTCTAGTGCTCCAGCCGTTGAAGCCCGCGTGACACGTTGGGACACAGCAGTACGTGGGATGAACAGGGATCGAGTCGCCTTCGGGGCCCGTGGATCGTTCAGAGTTATGTTAAGCTAGCTAGCCTGCCGAGTACCGAAAAAGGCGACGCAAACGATATGACGCGAACATCGGCCCCCTAAAATACTAAAAATACCTAACTAACCATAAACACGTATTATAAATGGGGAAATCCACATTAAAACATGTTGAAAGGGCTTTAATCCACACAGTAAAAACGGATATACATTTTTTCGTCATTTCAGCCGACCCTTCAGCGGCTCAAGAATTATCGTGACGCCCCTTGCGTAGTTGTATGAAATAAACGTGATTATTCTACTTAGGTGTGTATATGCTCGGAAAGAAGTGTTTCTGTGTGTTTTAATGTGTTTTTCCCGAAAAAATGTATTTTTTTCCCGAAAAAGTGATTTTTTCTTCGAAAAAGTGTTTTTCCCCAAAAAAGTATGATTTCCCACCTTTTGTATTATCTCGAATGCCAAATAAGGTGAGAAGCCCAAATCCGCGGAGAGAAAAAAAATTGGGGGTACCTTTTTGCCCAAAAAAAAAGTTGGCCCACCCCCCAAACCGAGCGGCTTGGATCCGCCCCTGTGTCCCATGGCCTTTTCATGGTAAGCATGGAATTCTCAAATACATAAATTTAACATTGGGGCCCCCCAATCATTTTCAAAAAATGACGCCGCTGGTGATGGAGTCGACCATATAATATTGCAATAATGTGGAAATATGAGATCGGTATAATCTTAAGTCGTGTACCACTGGCGGATTCAGGGGAAGGGCGTCAGAGGAAAATACACCCAAACCGCCTGAAATCGGCGCAAATTTACACATGTCCTGATGTAGAAGGACATCTACGCAACTTTTACAGAGGAAAGTTTATTCTAAAACGTCTAGCAATACATAAGGGAGCGAAATCCGATGAATTTTTGTTTAATTATGTGAAACTTTTTTGATGTGATGCCCCCCCCCAACCCACTAACTTCCGGTTCTAGATTCAGCAGTGTGTGTCTAAGTTCGTCGAGACACGTCTCCGTCTCCCGACTCCCAATACCTACGTCTCAACTTGTTACTGACCTGAGGGCAAATTTATAAGTTGAATATAAGTAATCAACATCAATATGATTTTACGCGACTTCGTCATACGAGACAAACATAATAGCGTCACAATGGTTTCTTCTTAGGCAAAAAGTTATTTGCGAAAAGTTACTTTTGTAATAAGTAGTCTTTTTATTGGAGCATAAACTATTGACCTGAGCTGAATTTAACGACACCAATGGCATATTTCATTATTGAGTGCTGACTGCCACCGGTGATCGTGATTTACAACCCGAGGCTAATGTGTATACAAAGCTATCTTCATTTCGACTATTTTGTCATATACCGACGTTGCAACCACGAAAAGGGTTACGTGAGGCGTCTCCATTACGGTCTGGTTTCCAATAATCGAAAATGTTTGTTTTAACAATGTCTAATGTAAATTATACGTCCGCTCGCCGCGCGTCCACATCGGTGGCCATCGTCATCGTCTTCGGTTTGACAAACACTGAATTGAATGAACCCGAAAAAATTGAGTGCGACGCTAAATAACTAAATACCTACTATACCATGGTTTTCCGCATTAAATATATTGCAAAGGCTTAAATAAACGCCAAAAAATCGATACATTTTTTCGTCACTTCAGCAGAGTCGACTCAAGAACTATCGGGTGAAGCTTCTGCGAGTTGGTAAGAAATACATGTTTGTATTATTTATATGTGTATATGCTACCGAATATCGCGTTTTGTGTTCGTTTTTTTCCGAATATTTGTTTTTGTTTTTGCTCCGATTTTTTCCCCGAAAACAATTCAAGAAAGTGTTTTTGTTCCAAAAATGGATTTTTTAAGCTCAAATACCAAAATGAGGCAACCGGCCCAGATCCGAGGAGAAAAAATGGGGGGTGCCCTTTTGCCACAAAAATGCCCCTAACGGAGAGAGTCTGGATCCGCCAGTGCTTGCCCCCCATGTCAAAATCAAATCCACCGCCACTGGACTGGTGGCTGGAACTTTATTAAATCAGTGCGGGGGGCCTAATGTTAATTTGATAGATTTTAACTCCATTCTTACCATGCAACGCCATAGGCCTAATGTTAAAATTTGAATCAATTGGGGGGCTCGCCCCCCCCCCCCCCGAGGTAATAAAGTTCCAACCCTGGGCTTGGGCCTCATGTACTTGGATGACCACGAGCCGCCACTGCATACAATACAAGTTAGGTAAGGTTCGATTAGGATTCATCCATAAGGTTCCAGACGAGATTTGCGGAAGAATAATTGCGTACGAATATTTGCTCATGTACCAGTGACGTCATCAAATTAGCTGCACCGCCCGGCTTAGTCCATTAAAGGGAATATAGCACCTTGGGAAAAGTATGTAGAATAATGGAGGAGAATGCACTGATTACGGTCCTGGCATTCATTTTTGCGAAAAAGTCAGAATTTGTTGTAATTTG